>PVKS010020944.1:0-35990 GCA_004027875.1 Aplodontia rufa | reverse complement strand
AAAAAAAAAAAAAAAAAAGGAACTGTGGATTTTTTTTTTTTGTAGTGAGGCTTTTCACCACTGAGCTACGTTCCCAGCCCTTTTAATTTTATTTATTTATTCATTTATTTATAAAGCGGGGGAGACAGAGAGAGAAAGAGAGAATCGATTTTATTTATTTTTCCATCTGGCCTTTGTTTCTCCGACACTTAGTTGTGTATGTGGTGCTGGGGTTTGAACCTGCGTCCTCGTGCATGCCAGGTAAGTGCTCCAACCGCTGAGCCACCGCTCCAGCCCCTAATTTTATTGTTTATTAGGAGACAGGGTCTTGCTAAGTTACTGAGAGGCTCCTTAAGTTGCTGAGGCTGGCCTCAAACTTTCAATCCTCCTGCCTCCCTCAGTCTTCTGAGCTGCAGGGATTACAGGTGTGTGCCCTGGCTGGACTGCAGAAGGTTAAAGAGGGATTTTCAGAGGAAAATGGGGTCAGAACAGTCATTCAAGAGGAGGCTGAAGGCACTGAAAATCATGGGATTAAGGATTTTAAAGAAAAGAGAGAATGGGAGAAAAAGCACAGCTTTTGAAGTCGGACAGATCTGAGTCTCAAGTCTACATTTGCTTTTTCACTTGTTTAGTGACCTTGATCAAGTTGGGCGCCAAAGTTAGTGAGTTCTGTCTGCAGCTGCAGAGATTAAATGTGCAAGATAGAGCCCAGGCACAGCAGGTGCTTTTCAAGGATACTCCTCTGCCCCCTTCTCCAGAAGAATCACCAACAGGAGGTTGAAATCTTTTAGTTTGGTTCAGTTCCACAGTGAGCTAGGAATACAAAGGAACAAAAATAGATAATAATAGTGAGACACAGTGGTGCATGCCTGTAATTCCAGTACTGAGGAGACTGAGACAGGAGGATCTCAAGTTCAATGTCAGCCTCAGTCATTTTAGTGAGACCCTATCTCAAAACAACAAAACAACAAACAAACAAACAAAAAATCCCAGTGACTCTGGTGGTTGAGGCAGGAGGATCACAAGTTCAAGTTCTCCTTTGGCAATTTAGGGACACCTGTCTCAAAATAAAAATAAAAAGACTGGGTGTGTGTGGTGCATGCCTGTAATCCCTGCAGTTTGGGAGGTTGAGGCAGGAGGATTCCAAGTTCGAGGCCCATCCTCAGCAATTTAGTGAGACCCGTCTCAAAATAAAAACTGAAAAGTATTGAGGATGTAGCTCAGTGGTAGAGAGTCCCTGGGTTCAATCCCCAATGCTGGGGGGAAGGGAAGACAATAATCAAGGGGATTATTAGAGGAGAGAGATAATTGGGCAAACAAAACATGAAAAGATTCAAGGGACTGTCAGAGGACGGAGTGACTCTTTAATCCATTTACTATTTGTGAGGCACCTGCTGTATGCCAGGTGGATTCTAGACTCTGGGGATACAGCAAAGAAGAGCCAGGATGGAGCGGCTGCTTTGATGAAATTCCCATTCCAGGTGCTGAAGAATGGGGGTCACAGAACCTCATGGAGGAGGAAAGCTTGTTCAGGGCTTTAAAAAAGCGCTGGGCGCGGTGGCACACACCTGTACTCCCAGCAGCCTGGGAGGCTGAGGCAGGAGGATTGCAAGTTCAAAGCCAGCCTCAGAAGTTTGGCAAGGCCCAAAGCAACTTAGTCCCTGTCTCAAAATAAACAATGGAAAGGGCTGGGGAACTCTGGAAAGCAGTGTGGAGAATCCTCAAAAAATTAGGGATGGACCCACCATATGACCCAGTTATCTATCCCTCTTCTGGGTACTTTCCCAGAGGAGTCAGAATCAGCACATTACAGTGACACAGCAAAATCTATGTTCATAGCAGCTCAGTTTACAATAGCTACATTATGAAACCAACCCAGATGCCCCTCACTGGATGAATGGATCCAAAAACTGTGGTATCCCATAGAACTCTTTAACCTATGATCTTCTCACATCTGTTGTTCTTCTTTCCACTTTAAAAATGTTTAGATTTGGGGCTGGAGCGGTGGCTCAGCGGTTTCGGTGCTTACCTGGCAAGCACGAGGACCCGGGTTCAAACCCCAGCACCACGTACACAACTAAGTGTTGGAGCAACTAAGGCCATGTGAAAAACTAAATAACGTTGTTTCTCTCTTTCTCTGTCTTTCTCACTGTCCCTCTCTCTTTTAAAAAAAATAATAAAAGTAAAAATGTTTAGATTTGTTGACGTATAATTTGCACACAGTGTCGTTCACCCTTTTTAGGTATACAGCTCAGTGGGATCCGACTAACGAAAGCAGTTGTGGAACTGCTACTATCATCAGAACGCATTCTCATCCCCCAAAATGTAAAATATATACACATATATATAATTCTTTTAAGAGAGAGGGACAGTGAGAGAGAGAAAAAGAGAGAAACAATTATATTTAGTTTTTTATGTGGCCTTCATTGCTCTGAGACTTAGTTGTGTACATGGTGCTGGGGTTTGAACCAGTGTACTTGTGCATGCTGGGCAAGCGCCGTAACCGCTGGACCATGGCTCCACCCCCCCACCCCCCTCACAAATGTTCTGTGGTGTGTTCTTTCAAAGTCAGTCTCTCTCATGATCTGCCTCCAGCCCAGGGCCCACTGACCCATTCTCCCTATCGTCTTTCCTTTTCCAGATTATCTTATTAGTTGGATCATTTGATATACAGCTTTTTCCCTCTGGCTTCCTTCACTTAGTACAGTGTTTTGGGAGACACCCTTTTCGTTTGCAGGTATCACTAGTCCCCTACCCCCTTTTAAAAATTGTCCTCCATTATTCCATTGCAGGGAGTTATAATTTGTCCATTCACCAGTAGATGGGTAATTGTATTGTTCCAAATTTCTAGTCATTATGAGTAAAGCTGTTTGTCTGTGTGGATATATGTTCTCATTTGGATAGAATGCCAGGAATGTTGGGTTGCATGATGAGGGTATGTTTATAAGAAACAGTCAAAGTATTTTCTTTTTCTTTCTTTGTTTTTCTCTTTTGGTACTGGGGATTGAACCCAGGGACACGTTACTACTGAGCTACATCCCCAGCCCTTTTTTTAATATTTTATTTTCAGACAAGATCTTGCTAAGTTGCTTAGAGTCTCCCTAAATTGCTGAGGCTGGCTTTGAGCTCAAGATCCTCCTGTAAGCCTCCTGAATTGCTGGGATTACAGGTGTGTGCCATTGTGCCTGGTGAAAAAAATTCTTAATTTTGACAAAGTCCAATTTATTAAGTTTTTATTTTAAATGGTCATGCGTTGGTATCATATTGAAGAATTCTTTGCTGGATCAATTTTGTCTGAAATTCAGGTGATTTTCTGTGATTTCCGCTTTCATATGGAACGACATTGCCATCCGGTGCGTGTTCACAGTAGAATGATTGTCAACCTTGATGGACCTACCCTCCACCAACCCTCTGCTATGGTAGCAACCCATTGCCAAAACAAGTCTGTGTTCTCCTAAAAGGCTAGAGTCTGCTTCTTCCGTCTCCCCAGTCACCACCCTATCCCAGGTTATCACTGTATTATCTCTCGTTTGACCTGCCATGCTAGCTTCCTAGCTTATCTGGCCTAATCTCTTCTCCATGCTGCAAGCAGGCTGGATTAAAAACAAAGCAAAAACACAAATTAAGCGAACCCTCCTAAATTTAATTAGTTCTATTTATGTCTTATTATTTTGAAGGCCAAGACTATTTTTTTTTAAGAGAAAGTGAGAAAGACAGAACCAGTTTTATTTATTTTTTCATCTGGCCTTTGTTTCTCTGACACTTTGTTGTGTATGTGGTGCTGGGGTTTGAACCCGGGCAAGTGTTCCCCCATTGACCGCCACTCCAGTCCAAAACCCAAGATCTTCTTCTTTTTTTTTTTTTTTAAGACCCAAAATATTAAGGTGACCTTTAAGATCCCTCCTGGTCTGGCTCTCCCTTCCTGCTCAGTCTCCTGTGTTGCATTTGTCCCTCCTGATCCAACTGCCCTGCCCTTGTCTCTCTCTCTCTTTTTGTACCAGGGATTGGATCCAGGGGTACTTTATCACTGAACCACATTCCCAGCCCTTTTTAGTATTTTTAAATTTTGAGTCAGGGACTCGATAAGTTGCTTAGGGCCTTGCTAAATTGCTGAGGCTGGCTTTGAACTTGTCCTCCTGCCTCAGCTTTCTGAGTCACTGGGATTACAGGCATGCACCACTGCACCCAGATCCTACTGCAGCCTTTCAGTTAAATTCTCTTTCATGTCTCAGTTCAAATATTGCTTCCTCAGGGAGTTTCCCTAAAGCTTTCAAGTTAAGATCAGGATCCTTTGTCAGATACTCTCACAGGATCGTGTTTCATTCAAAATTATTTATAGCAGTTTGTATTTAATTTTCATGAGTTGGTTTTTAAATTATTTATTTATTTTTATTCTGTCATATTGGGGATTAAATCCAGGGCCTCTCATGTGCTAGGCAAACTCTCCACCCCTGAGCTACATCCCCAGATTTTCATTGGTGTTTATTATTCAGTCACTATCTTTCTTTCCAACTATTTTGTAAGCTCCTGGGGCTATGTCTATTTTGTTTAACATTGTGTTCTTAGTGGTCAGTAAATATTTGTTGAATATACGGGGAATCAATAAGTAGTGGAGAAAGGAAGAGGAAAGGGGTGAAGTGGGAAAGGTTGTAAGGACCAAGTGAAGAAGGGCCTGGCAGGCCATGAAGAGTTTGCACTTCTCTGATTCTTTTTTTTTTTTTTTAAGATTTTTTTTTTTTTTTTTTAAGAGAGAGGGACAGTGAGAGAGACAGAGAAAGAGATAAACAACTTTATTTAGTTTTTCACATGGCCTTAGTTACTCCAACACTTAGCTGTGTACATGGTGCTGGGGTTTGAACCCAGGTCCTCGTGCTTGCAGGCAAGAGCCGAAACCGCGGAGCCACTGCTCCAGCCCCACTTCTCTGATTCTTAACTTTGTTTGGTAACATAAGTGCTGGGAATGGAGGTACCCAGGTAAACACCAGATCTGCAGAACACTACTCCTGCAGTCTGGGCCTGTATTTATAGTAAGTTCTGTAGTGATGCACCAAAGGCCAAGGGCCAACTGTTTCAGGATCTGCAGACGCTGAGGCTTGAAGTAAAGAATTGTCATGAGTGGTCTGGGTGTGGTGATGCACAACTGTAATCCCAGGGACTTGGGAGGCTAAGGCAGGAGGATCACAAGTTTGAGGCTAGTCTCAGCAATTTAGGCAGGCCCTAACATCTTAGTGAGAACTTGTCCCAAAAGTAAAAATACGAAGGACCAGGGATGTAGTGAAGTAGTAAATCCCCAGTACTGGGGGTAGGGGGAGAATTGTCATGATTAGAATCCCATTTTGGCAAGCTGGTTCTAGCTGTCTTAGATTTGAAGGGATAAGAGTAGAGGTCACTTACAATCCTCTACCATTGATAATTAGTACTTAAACCAAGAGGGAATCCATAGAAACAGAGAAAAGTTAACCTGGCTGGACGTGGTGGTGCATGCCTGTAATCCCAGTTACTCTGGAGGTTGAGGCAGGAGGATCACATGTTTGAGGCAGCCTGACTCAAAATAAGGACTGGGGATGTAGAGGGGAAGCTGGAGCTGGAGCCGTGGCTTGGTGGTTACGGCGCTTGCTTGGCATGCGCAAGGATGCAGTTTTGAACCCCAGCACCACATACACAATGAAATGCTGGAGCAACGAAAGCCATATGAAAAACTGAAATAGAATTGATTGTCTTTCTCTCTTTCTCACTGTCCCTCTCTCTTTTTAAAAAAATAAAAATAAAATAAGGACTGGGGATGTGGTGGGGAGTAGAAAAAAAAGAAAAAGAAGAAGAGAAAGAGGACTGGAGTGGTGGCTCAGAGGACCCAAGTTTAAATCCCAGCACTGCATATACAACTAAATGTCAGAGAAATGAAGGCCAGATGGAAATATAAATAAAGTTGATTCTCTTAAAAAAAAAAAAGAGGGAGTAGTCAGTCAGTGCTGTTCAATATCGCAGGGGTGGAGGGAAGTGGAGGCTTGACCGGACTCTACCAAATTTGGCTATTAGTTGATCATTGGTGGGTTTAGTAATTTCAAGGATGGTGGCTGGGGTGGCTGGGGTGGCTGGGGAGGTGAAAATTTAGAGTGAGTGCATGTCTTTTTTTGGGTAGCTTGGCTGCAGAGCTAACAAGAGGGTTGTGGTGAGTTGGGGACACTTCTTTTTAAGGAAGAAGGGTCTTGAGCATGGATATAAGTGGAAGAGAAAAATCCACCCTAGGATATGGGAGCACAATGAGAGAGAGAAGATAAGGATGGGACAGGCCCTGAGGAGTGGGGTTCAGCACAGGTAGGAGGCCTGGGCGTGGGCAGGGGGAGTGTCACCTCCACCCCAGGAAACAGGCAAGGGTGGCAGCAGATACACATAACAGGTGGAAGGCATTATTGAGGATGTGGTGGCAGCAACCGGGGCCCTTCAGGCACCAGGAGTTTATGATTGTGGTGACCAGCAAGGGAAGGAGCATGGTGTCATCTGTGTCTCCTTCCCATTGTTCTGAGCTCATCGTTCTGAAGCCTTTGTTGTCTTTTCCCTAGCTGGGACACCCTCTTTCAGGAAGCCTTCCCTGACTGATACCCCTAGTTGACCACCTTCCTGGAGGCTGGCTTACTTCCTCTTTTCTTCCAGTCCTGAGACCAAGGGTTCCCTCTGTTTGTCTATCTCTGGTCTCCATTGAGAACACACACAGAAGGGGTTGGGAGGGGAGGAGAACACACATGTCTATAAAGGGGTGGCTTCTCCCTCTGGACAGCCCCTCCCCAGCTCTCAGGTCCAGTTCTGCCCACAAGGGGGTGCTGGGTCAGAGCAGGCCTCGCTGGCATGGCATGGGCAGCTGACCCAGGTGGCAGGCTGGCAGCCAGGCCCTCAGGGTTGGGCTCTCAGAGCTCCACCTGGCCCAGACCTTTGCTCCCAGCCCTAAAGGCTCTGGCCTCCGTTGCCATGGCTGCATCTTAGTTTGGAATAAACACAGCTCTTCCTCCTCCAGTCCAACTGCCCCCTGGGGGGATGGGCTGGCATTTCAAGGGTCTGCCCAGCCTGCAAGGGAAGGCCAAGCCCGGTGAGTCACTGCATTTCAGCCCCTTCCCACTTTCCAGCCCCTCCTGCCCCACCTCCGCAGTGTGGGAGTTGGGGAGGGGTAGAGAAGTGGAGGCTGGGGCTGGGACTCACCTGGAGCTATCAAATTGTGTGTGTGTGGCCCGGGCGAGCCTTCCTGTAGGCCAGCAGCAATCCTAGGGATCCTTGAGGAGAGCTACAGGGTTTTTTTCTTCCTTTATTTTCTGCATCCTTGGGATCCAGGGTGAAGGAGAGGAAAACAGGAAAAAGGAATGCTGGGGAGAGGAGATTGGGATCAGAGCACAAAAAAGGACTTACCTGGATAGAATTGACTCAGAATAATTTTTCATTCATAGAATAATTTTTCATTGAATCAAAGAAGTTCTTGTACTCAGTGCTGAGGGAAGAAGGAACATTGTAAGACCTGGTTCTGCTTTTTAATTTTTTTTTTTTTAAGTACTAGGGATTGAACCCAGAGGTGCTTAACCACTGACCCATATCCCCTGCCCTTTTTATTTTTAATATTGAAACAGGGTCTCACCAAGTTGCTTAGGGTCTTGCCAAGTTGCTGAGACTGGCTTTGAATTTGCCATCCTCAGGTCCCCAGAGCTGCTGGGATTACAGGTGTAAGCCACCGCAACTGGCTCTTGATCTTGCTTTTGAGGAAGGTGCCTTAGTACTCAAGGGTCTTGTGCATAGAATTCGGGACCCTGCTTTGAATTGTGACCATCCAGATTAATCCTGAGTCATGGGTTTCTTATCTGTAAATAAGGGTAATAATATTGGACTCTCAAGGTCATTTTGAGGATCAAATATGAAAGAACATCTCATTAACAGTCTCTAGGTTCAATGTATGGATCAGGTTTACAGTCAGGGAGGGGAGCTCAGACAAGCCCACAGGAAAGTGTAACCCAGCCCAGGGTGTGGCAAAGGCCAATTCTTGGGGTCTCTGTGGGAGCGGTCCCTTTCTCCTGAACTGACTGGGGTGGATTCATGGGGGAGGTGCCTGCGGTGTGACTTTCATTCAGTAAATGTTTGAGGAATGAATGAGGTGTGTTAGAGCCAGGTCTCACAGGAAGGTTAAGGTTTCTGCAGGTACAGGTGAGGAGGAGGAGCAATAGGAGGGAAGGACAGAGCTCTGGAGGAGGAGGGCTGCTAGTGCCAGGTGGGGAGGACTCAGCCTCAGCCCACAGATGAGAAATCTGACCTTTATTCAGAAAGCACGGGAAGCTTGTTGCTGGGAAGTGAGAGATCAAAGCAGCATTTGTAGAAGATCTGTCTGGCTGGGCAGCAGGACAGGATATCTTGGAGCAAGTGGGGGAGGTGAGGGAGAAAAGGGACTTACACACCAGGTGGAGAGAGAGTGTGTACGTGTCTGGGAAGCGCAGGGCAGGCGGTGACGTCACCCCACCCCCTGCAGAGGGGCTGCTACTCATCTGTACTCTCCCAGGCAGGTGCCAGGTTCCAGGCAGGTGCCAGGTCTCACCTGCCTGTGAGGAGGAGCAGGCTGCTTGGCAGAGGTGTGGGGAATTTCTCAGGGACACAGAGAACAAGGAACAGTGCCTTCTTTTTCTCTCCTTGGTCTCTACCCAGGGCCCAGCTCAGAGTAAAGGAGTAGGTGGAGGGGCAAGGACCACTGCACAAACTAGGGCCTACCTTTCCTTGATTTTCTGGCTCTTACTCCTATCCTTTAAGCTAGAGGGCAATTCAACTGCAATCATTAAAGCTAAAGAAGTATTTAATGGTGGAAGAGAGAGAAACCAAGTCCCAGAAAGAACTGTGCATCAGGAGCTGGAGGTGATGATGCTTACCTGTGATCTCAGTGGCTCAGGAGGATCTAAGTTCAAAGTAAGCCTCAGCAACTTAACGAGTCCCTAAGCAACTTAGTGAGACCCTATCTTAAAATAAAAAATAAAAAGGCCTGGGGACGTGGCTCGGTGCTTAAGCGCCCCTGGGTTCAAACCCTGCACCTGTCTTCCCTGGGAGGGAACATTTCTAGCTTGGGGCTAGCTGATAGGAATCTGAGGTCTAACTTAGTCTTTGTGTGTGGATCATTCTGACCCAGCTCTTAGTTCCCATCTCTGCCAAAGAGATTTCCTTTGCTCCCACTTCATTTTTGCATGGAGCACACATCAGAGTGACTCAGGTATGCTGCAGGGCCATCCTATCGCCCCCAACCCCTAGCACCGACTCAGTTGGAGTTCCTGGAGCCTAGAGATAGCTCTTCTGGCTCTCTGGAAGTGGGTGGATGGGAGATAAGGTTTATGACTCTGGAGGATGGTTCATTCTCTGTTAGGCTGTGCACACATGCCTCTCTGCTGCATTCCTCCTGAGCTTGGCCTTCCCAGCCTGTCTGGGCCTGGTTTGCTCAGATTTTTCTCGAAATTTAGGTTATTGAGACCTCCATTTCCAGAAACCTGCTTAGTACCTTCTTTCCCAGCAGTTATGTCTTCCATCATCTGGCCTTGCCCCATGAAGGCCCACCACCCCCAACTTCATCTGTTGCAAGACTGGACACGGTCTAGGTCTCAAGAGAGGAGAGGCCTAGCCAGTTTTTTTTCCAGAGGGGCCTTCCTCCCTTCTCTGGTCACTCATTTCTGCTCCCAGTACTCCGGGGGCTAGTGAGTCCATCCTTCAGTGTAGCCTTTTGCTGCTATGGTCACTGGCTGTTATTATAGCAAGAGGAATCTAAGGAACAGGAGAACTGAACCCCTGTTTTACTCCAGGAGCCCTTTAGCTGAGGGGAAGAAGATGAAAGATAGAAGAAGGAAGGGGGAGACCTTGGAAAAGAGCGTAAAGAAAATCTTTTCATCATGTAGTTTACTTCATCTATGAGAGATCTTAAGCTGAGAACCCACATAAAATCTGGTGTCAAGTTTAACCTTTTTCCGCTACATTTCGAAGATTTTGGGCAATTCAAAGTTCTAAAATCAAATTAATTTAAATGTAAATAATAACACAAATTATTTCAATGATTTCAAAGAATAATAAAAAATAACTTTAGGAACAAACAATAAAAAATAACTTTAATGTTCTTAAATAGGTGAGGCAGTTATAAATTAGATAAGTGACTTGTCCAGTGTCACCCAGCAATTTAGAGACTGACTTGAGACTAGAATATACAAATGCATATTTTCCTGCTATTCTCAATTAATGTGGGAATTGTTTAAGACAATTCTCAAAAGTATATATTAATTTTCATTTGAATTATAAATCTTAGAACACTTTTTGATTGTAATCACAAATCCTAAAGGGTTTTGAAGATTCTGGGAGGAATTTGCAGAAGTGAAAGGACTTGAGGGTGTGTCAGATCAGAAGGTGTGGGGAGAGTGGAGTGCAGGGACCCCTGGCTCACCTGTCATGGGGCTCCTGGTCCTCCCCAGATCAGCCTTACAGCTTCTGCAGTCCTGTGGAAGGCACGTCCATTTATCAGAGGTGTTGGCTGATCAGTCAGTGCCTGCCTGTGCAGGGCTGGAGAATCTGCACTGCTATTTCCTGACTTGCTCAGCCTGTCTCTATACCCAAGGGGTGGGAAACTTAACCTGGAGCCAGAGAGCTGGGCTAAATTCTGACCTCCGCACTTATGTGCTCCATGACCTTAGGAAATGTATAGAATGTTTCTGAGTTTCCGTGTCCTTGTCTATAAAACAAGGCTATTTTGTACTTCCCTTATAGTTTTGTGGGGATTTAATGGGGTTGTAAAGAGCCAAGGGTGCAGGGTGTGTTGTGCGTATGGTGCCAGGGCTGAAGGACAGGGACAGGGAGGTGTGAGGAAGGGCAGGCGGACGGCTATGCAGGCAGGCAAGGTCCAGTTCTAGCTCTGTCTTTTGCTACTGATCTACTACCACAAGCTACATTTTATTTCTTTTATTTTATTTTTCTTTTTGTAGTACTGGGGCTCCAACCCAAGGCCTTATGCATGCTAGGCAAGCGCTCTACCACTGAGCTACGCCCCACGCCTTACAACCTATGTTTTTAACCTCCAGACTCAGGTTCCTCAGCTCTAAAATGCAAATAATACTTTTTTCATTGTTTCAGTAAGGATTAAAGCTGCAATTACCACCTTAGGTGAATTCCTCCATCTTTGGGGACCCATATCCAGATCTGGAGGATCCTGTCAGAACTGGGGATACTCAACAGGAGGCTCCAGGCCTAGTGCTAGGAGGAGGGCTGGGAGAGCCATCTGGGGGCAGGGGAGCTTCCTGAAGGAGGAACTTGGGCAAAGCCAGTCTGGAAGGGCAGAGAGGAAGAGGCTCTGGGCTGACGAACTGCATAGGTGGAGAGTTTGTGGAGGAGTTGGTAGCCAAATGCAATAGGGTCAGGTTATGGGGGAGCAGTGGATGTAGGTTACTGTGGCTGGATGTGGGAGACACTGGCACCCCATGGGTCTAGGAGGAGATCCAGGGATCTTGAGTGCTGCAGCTGAATGCTTGTGAGCAATGAGCACTGGTCTTCTCTTAGTGTTGTTCTCTGGATGGTCACCGGGAAATCCAGACAGGCAAAAGAGGGAGGGGGATTGGGTGTGGCCTTGGGGAACGGACGACTAGAGTCCACACTCCTGTACGGAATGCTAAAACTACGTTTGGTGAGTTCGGTTGCCATGGGAGTTTGTCTAACCTGTCCCTGAGGCTAAACTGGCCTGGGCTGGCCTAGGCCCAGTCCAATCCCATCATCCAAGTCAACAGATTCTCTTTAAAATCTGGGAATGCATCACAGCTCTAGGTTGGGGTTATCTCAGCCCTTTGATAACAGAGAATCTGGGATGAAGGTCGGTCTTAGTTGAGCTGTGCTCTTCCTCCGTCTCTCTGAGTCTCACGTCATCTCTTATACACACACAAACCCGAAAGCGCAGGCTGAGCCGTCCTTTGTGAATTCATTCATCATGCATTTATGGAGTGCCGCTGGGTGCTTTTCTCATGCTGCAGATACGCAGGCAACAAGACAGTCAAGGCCTCTGCCCTCAAGGAGATTTTCTCTGTGGCTTGCAGAGGTCCAAGTCTGCCAAGATCCCTAACATAGGAGAGGTGATTGAGATACTTAAAAGATATTAACTGAATGAATATGCATAATGTATATTTTTTTAGTTGCTAAATAAAATAAGAATATTTTGGGATCATTTGTCTTGGGTTAGTAATAGTATTGCTTCTCTTAATGGACATAATTGGACACTGAGTCTATAAAACAGTATAATTAAAAGAGCAGACTCAGGCTTTAGAATTACCCCAGTCTCTGTCACACTAACTAAAGGACTTGGAGCTCTAGTTTCCTTATCTGTAAAACAGAAATAATGTTACCTTCCTTATGGGTAGAATTATAAATATTACATGTAAGAGATATGAACTTTGAGGCTTGGTGCAGTGACTCATACCTATAATCCCAGCAGTCTGGGAGGCTGAAGCAGGAAGATTGCAAGTTGCAGGCCAGTCTGGGCAACTTAAACGACACCCTATGTCAAAGTAAAGGAAATTTCAAAAGGACTGGGTATGTAGCTCAGTGGTAGAGCCTTCCTGGGTTCAACCTCTAGTACCACAGGGGGGAAAAATAAGAAAGAAATATGACACTTTGATAGTAGGGAGGCAGGATGGAAGAAATGAGAGAGAGGCAGAAAGGAGACAAAAATTATACAAGGAAAGTATAATTTTATCGGAAATCCCTGTGCTGAGCTGGAGTGTAGCTCAGTGGTAGAGCACTTGACTAGCATGTGCAAGGTCCTGGGTTTGATCCCAGTGCGTACACACACACACACAATTCTGCTAGTTTCTCATGTCTTTCCTCCCTAAGCTGGTTTTCTCTCCCAGGTCTGTCAGTCCCAAATTTCTGAGAAATCTACAAATTTTCACTCATGATCTTAAAGTTACTGAAAATTTACCCACTTACAAAAATTGTCCTGTGTACTTCTTTTTTTTTTTAAGAGAGAGAGAGAGAAGTAAGAGAAAGAGAGAATCAATTTTATTTTTTCCTCTGACCTTTGTTTCTCTGACACTTAGCTGTGTATGTGGTACTGGGGTTTGAACCTGGGTCCTTGTGGATGCTAGGCAAGGGCTCCAACTGCTGAGCCATCGCTCCAGCCCTGGTCTTGTGTACTATTAATTAATCCATGAATGTGTTTTTAGAAGATATACATTTTTAGAAAATGTACATGTACTGAGCAAAGGGAGATTAAAAAACTTTCCCAATGATGTCTATTGATCAGATAATGGAGAAGACGTCAACTGAAGATCCTGAAGATCGGACCATCATAAACTGTCTTGTGATCCGCAGGCTGATGTCATCTCTGCATACCTTCCCACGTCCACCTCTCACCAAGTTTCCTTTCAAGATGCCCAAAAGTGCATCTCATTCTCAAGTTAACCCTCACTCTCCCTAGAATATGTACTCCTTGTTTTCCTAAATAATTCTCTGTGCCTCAATATCTGCTGTGTGCTGAAATTCTATTCACTCACATATGTCAAGGATCCTGTTATCCTAAGCTGGGTTCCTACTGTCCAGCCCCAGTGACAGTAGGAACCCAATAAACGAGAACCACTATTATCACTCTCATTATTCCCACTCTTGTCACCACCAACATCACAGGCAGGGAAAGGAGTCCTGGGTTGGCAGTTGGAGAAGGGAATCGGTGTCAGTTGCCAGGGCCCTGTTTGCATGACTTAGCTCCCCAGGAACTGGATTTGCAAGCACCCGATTTGCATGGTGGCAGATGTTTGTATATTATCTATTACTGTCCTATAGATTCCTCCTGTCAGTCCCAACTTCCACTTTCTTCTAGTTACTCTCCACCTACTGAGGCAGTGCTCTCCTCCCTGATCTCCTGCCATCAGCTGGATAGGCACTGCAGAGGACAGCAAGATGATGCATGGGTCACTGGCCTGTCCTGCAAGGAGGCTGTTCCATGCAGTGCAGGGGAACACAAAGTCTTACAATTCTCACAAGGAAAATGTGTCAAAGCAGGTGTGAACACAAGTTGCCTGGGGGTAGCCCTGAGAGGGTGCTGGGATGGGAAAGCACAGAGGAAGGTTGCTGCAGAGGGGACAAGCAGGGAGGGGTGGTTAGTAGAGCTGAATGGACCATGCCCTCATCTCAGGTTGGTATCAGTCATCTGAGGTAGTTGTTGTCACCACATTTCAGCAGATGAGAAGGAATCTCAGAGAAGTTAGGTAACTTGCTGGACTTCATACAGTTAGGAAGTGGCTCCAAAATTCTTCAGATTGTATCCAGGTGTGGTGGCACATGGTTGGTATCAGTCATCTGAGGTAGTTGTTGTCACCACATTTCAGCAGATGAGAAGGAATCTCAGAGAGGTTAGGTAACTTGCTGGACTTCATACAGTTAGGAAGTGGCTCCAAAATTCTTCAGATTGTATCCAGGTGTGGTGGCACATGCCTGTATTCTGAGCAACTCGGGAGGCTGAGGCAGGAGGATTGCAAAGTTCAATGCCAGCCTCAGCAACTTAGCAAGAACCTGTCTCACAATAAAAAATAAAAAGGAGGTCTGGGGAGCCTACTGGGTTCAATCCCTAGTACCAAAAACAAAGAGAGAAAGAAAAAAAGTGCACAATACACACACACGCAATGCTTCAGATTGCACTTACTGCCCTTTGGGTTTTGGTCCCACATGGCTGCAGAGCAATAGACATGCAAGAACAGGCTTGGGCAGTTCCCTTGGCAAGGAGTCTGCCAGGCTTAGCTCCTAGTCCTCCCCTTCACAGTATGCAAACTCCACACTTTCCATTTTCACCTGGCAGGGTCTTCATGAGTGCAAGTGAGGTGGAAAGTTCCGTGCACATGACAGGCACCGCACAGGATATGGCTCTGACAACCCTTCTGAGATTGAGTGCCCTTGACCTGCTTCAGCTCTTCCCCATGGCTTCCCAGTTGATGCAGACAGCACTTTCATGTAGTTCCAACCTTTGGGAAATCCTTACTTACAGTGAGCAAAAGTCTTTCTCTGGGGGGTGGGGGGTCCTTCCTACTTGTTCTAGTTGGAACTTTTTTTTTTTCTTCTGGCGATTGTACCCAGGGGCACTTAACTATTGAACTGCATCCCCAGCCCTTTTTATGTTTTTGAGATAGGGTCTCATTAAATTACTCAGGGCCTTGCTGAGTTGCCGAGGCTGGCTTTGAACTTGCGATCCCCTGTCTCAGCCTCCCCAGTTGCTGGGATTACAGGTATGAGCCACTACGCCCGGCTCTAGTTATCTTTTGGGACACTCAGGTGAAAGTCCCTTCTTCCTCCTGGTAGTCCTCAACTTCCACACGTCAAGAACCTCTTCTTCAGGACTTGAATTCCCAGCTCCCACAGCTGTGTCTTGGTGGAATATCGTTTTCATTCTCCCGTGTCCTAGATATCACCTTGCAACAATTCCTATTTGTCTAGATCAGTCCCAAGAATTAGACAGGAGCTGAGGGGCTGTGTGTAGCTCAGTGGTATTGTGTATACTCGTGTTCATCATGTGTGAGATCCTGAGTTCAATAATTCCCAGCACCTGAAACAAACAAACGAACAAACAAAAAAAGCACCAACAACTTTTCTCCAGCATGGTGTGATCAGCATGGGAGGGCTTGCCCACCCCGCTGCCCAGGGCACTCACTTCACACTCAGGGGTGAGGGCAGCCCACTGTGCTGTTGCTGAAGCGAGAGGTGGCGTGAGCAGAACGCAGGAGGTCAGAGTGTGCCTCGGGCTCAGAGAGTCTCCACTGTTCTTCAGTGGCATGTGCTCTTGGCCAGTGTCCTGACAGACAGGCTGGGCCAGAGATAGGAAGGAAGTCACTGGAGGAAACTGCCCTGTCTCCAAAGAGCTGTGGTCTGAAACCGCTGGGATGGATGCTGTGGTCAGGGTAAGCCCAGTGGCTCAGGGCAAGTTCATGCAGCAGCCTGGCTGGAGCGGAAGGTGCTTGGGTTCAGCAGTGAGCTGCCGGAAGCTCTCCAACTTGGACTCATGACCTTGGGATCAACGGCTACACCTGTTGGTTCTAGCTCGATTCCCTCCCTTTCTCCTCAGTTTATCGCTTCTACTATACCATAGGCCGCCTCACCTGTATTCCGTAAGAGAACACTTTCTATTTTCCTGCTTCCACTTTTTTTATTTCCTCCCTTTGTACTGAGTTTTGAACCCAGGGCCTTGTGCACACCAAGCAAGGCTCTGCCATTGAGCTACATCCCTGACCCTTTTTATGTTATTTTTAAACAGGGTCTCATTAAATTTCCTGGGCTGGCCTTGAACGTGTGGTCTTCCTGCCTGTCTCCTCAGTAACTGGGAGTCTAGGTATACACCATCGGGGCCTGACTTCCGACCTACGTACCTAGCAGCTTAGTGTTCCTGCAGCTATGCATTAGGCTGTCATCCTCCTGTCCCACACCTTTCCTGGCCTCTGCAACCTACAGAATAAACTGGCCTTTGAAACCCTCTGTCCCACTTTCCTCCCTATCACATGGCCTTTACTAGGAATCCTGTGGCGGTCCAGAAGCTTATCACATTTCCAGATCTTTCCATCCATACCTTGCTTTTCTTAGCTTAGCTTTCTCAAAGCCTCTCCCCTTTCCCCAAAGCCCTATAGCTTGTGTCTTAATCTTTTATTTATCTGAAATCAATATTGTGTTGGTAAGGCACACACAGAAGGCAGACTTATGACAGTTATTTAAATTTATACAAGGGTTCAATGTGTACACCAATATCTTTATGTCCTTGCAGCTCTCTGGGTTTCCACATCTTTATTTGTATACCTTTGGGTTAGTGAATGTAGTAAACATCTGTTGTTTTTGCCTGTCCTGTCCAGCATCCCTTCCCCTCTTTTGGTGAATCACCTTTCTGGCTTCCTTTTATGTAGTTTGGGTGGGGCGGATCACCCCTCCTGGCTAGATCCAGCACAGGATCCAGTCTAGTTAAAATGACAGTACTCGGGGTTGGGGATTTAGGTCAGTGGCAGAGCGCTGGCCTAGCATGCACATGGCCCTGAGTTCAGTCCTCAGCTCTGGGAAAAAACAAAAACAAAAACATAAAATGACAGTACTCTATGATTCCCCTGGTGCAAGGTTGGTTCAGAGATGAATATGTGACCTGTCAATGTCAGCCCAAGGACAGTGGGCCTTGGAACTTCAGTTGGAAGCATAGGGAAAGAAGTGCTCCTATGGTGGCATCCTTCGTGCAGCATGGACATGACCTGACCAAAAAGGAGGCAGACAACAAGGAAAACAGAGCCAAGAGGAATCAAGAAAGACAGGGTCCTGATGAGGCCACCAGCCCCTCATCTGGCTAGAGTGAAATTCACAGGCATGACTAAACTTCCCAATCGTGAGGGCAAATAAATAACCTTTTATGCTGAAGCCTCATTGATTGGGCACTGGTTCCTTGTAATCAAACTGAAAGCCACAGGATGGATCTGTGTCTGGACTTGTGTATTATGTCTGTGTGGCACAGGTGGGGGAGGTGGCATGCAAGGGTCTCTCTCTCTCTCTTTTTAAAGATAGTGAGACAGTGAGAGAGAGAGAAAGAGAATCAATTGTATTTAGTTTTTCAAGTGGCTTTTGTTGCTCCGACACTTCGTTGTGTACGTGGTGCTGGGATTCAGACTTGTGTCCTTGCATATGCCAGGCAAGTGCTGTAACTGCTTAGCTGCCACGCCAGCTCTTCTCTCTTTCTTTTTCTTTTTTTAAAGGGGGGTGGGAGAGTGAAAGTTGGGGAGAGAGAAGGAGGGAGAGAGAAGAGGAGGGAGAGAATCTTATTTATTTTTTTTCATCTGGCCTTTGTTTCTCTGATATTTAGTTGTGTATGTGGTGCTGGGATTTGAACCCAGGTCCTTGTGTGCCAGGCAAGGGCTCCAACTTCTGAGCCACTGCTCCAGCCCCTGGAAGGGTCTCTTTGTCCCACATGTCCTTTGTATTCACATGTCTATGTACATACAAAAAAATCTGCTTATCATCAGCAGCCCCACCTCCAGAAAAATTGTTTTCAGGTGATCAAAGCCAAATTCTCCAGAATTCCTGAATGCTATATAAACTCATAAAACCTGTGCCAATATTGGTGGTGGAGTAGGAATTTTGGAGGCTCTTCAGGTCCCACCCCTCAGTATCAGAGGAGGAAACTGATGGGTGTGACTTGTGGCGCAGCCAGACTTCAGGCAGGAGTCACTGCTTCCCTTTACTCCAGCAAGTGGGGCAGGGCTGGGCAGGGCAGGCCTTAGGGCAGCTCCTTCTTGAGGAGACTCCCCTCAGCCCCCCTTTCTGTGGCTGTGGTTGCCTTTATGGTGGGTGATTAACCTCGGGCTGAGCCATTTATGGCTTCTAGCTCTGAGGAGTGCCCTTGATCCCTGAGCCTTACCTTCTAAGAAGCAGGCGGGGCTTTAGCTGTTTGCGGCTCTCTGTTGCTTTTTATTCTTTCCTCAGCTCCTCGCTTCACAAACCAGATTAGTTTCCAGAGGTCAGAGCTTCCCAGGCAGGGCACCTGGTCATGTGCCTGGAGTGGTCTATATCCATGTGGTATGTTGGCCATCTGCCCTTTGGGTGTCCACGGTGCCTAACCTGACCACTTCAAGACCCTGGCACTCACCCCAGCTTGCCAAAGACACATGATCATTTCACTTAGGCCTCAGCTGTGGTGGGTGAGACATGGAGGCCAAAACACCTCTCAGAAGGCTACCTGTCCCCATAAATCTTCATGAATGCTCTGTGGCTTTCTCTTGTTCCAGGTATGGAAGGGTCACTGGTCCTGTGGATCAGGAAAGCAAAAAAAGGGCCCTTGTCTTCACCCAAGGCTGGGGCAGGGGCCAGGGCTACAATGGCAACTGTAGCAAGTTAGGAAATAAGAGCATTCAAAGGTTCTTGACCAACACTATGAGTTATGGGCTTTTAAGGGAGCACCTGGAAGATATCTAGCATGTGAATGTGTGGGTCCAATCTCCAGGCCACTTTTACAAGCATGGAGCAGATACGGGACCAGAGCTAAGGAGAAGGGTGCCAAGGACTGAGGCATAACTGGATCCCTCCTGCCTTGGCTTTACTACCTGTCCTGGTGGCCTTCCCTGGTGTGGTGTCAGTAGAGATGAGGGTGTTGAAGCAGATGGGAGACCTACTTGTCTCCAGGCTGTTGGGCAGGGTCTGTCCCCTTCACAAAAAGACTTCCCTGGCTGTGCTCCCCCATAACTTATTCTAATAATTTCTAATCATATCTATTATCAAAACCAAAATTAAAATCCAGAGAACATTCACAGGTGTCTCACCTCCCAGGTGCAAAAATCTATTTTGAGACATGAATCAAAGACTCTTAGGATTGCGGTGACTGGGACATTATCCTCTGAAGCCCTCCCTGATAGAACTCTCTTCCAGGGAGCCCAGGGGACAGCTGGTAAGCAAGCCTCTGTCTCAACACTCCCAGGGAACGGAGCTTGCTGTCCCCCTAGGCAGTCAGTTTATTGCCATCCTGCTGGCTTTAATCATCAGAGCTGCCACTTATAAAGGAAAAAGTCATCATTTGCTAAGCATTTGACTTATGAACAATTTCGGCCTTGAGACATATAGCACAAAATCAACAATCAAATCTACTTTATTATTCATGATGTTACTGAGGGTTTACTCACCATCTGTGGACTCCTATTTAAACAAATTGTTCTGCTACCAAACTATTTCTATGGAAACAATGACATTTTATTTTTTTAAATTTATTTATTTATTTATTGTGGTACCAGGAATAGAACCCAGGGGCCCTTTATCCCTGAGCTACGTTCTCAGCCCTTTTTTATTTTTTATATTGGGACTGGGTCTCACTAAATTGTAGAGGCTGACCTTGTATTTGTAATCCTCCTGCTTCAGCCTCCAGTCATTGAGATTACAAGTGCATGCCACCAAGATGGGCTAATCATAGTATTGTATTTTATTTTTAAAAAAATAAATAATTATTTAAAAATATATACATATGGGATTGGGGATTTAGCTCAGTGGCAGAGTGCTTGCTTAGCATGCACAAGGCCCCGAGTTCGGTCCTCAGCCCTTAAAAAAATATCTCTCTATCTATCTATCTCTCTATCTATCTATCTACATACACATATATATTTAAAGAGAGAGGGAGGGACAGTGTGTGTGTGAAAGAGAGAGAAAGAGAGAGTGAAGAGAGAGTGAGAGAATCATTTATGTAGTTTTTCATGTGGTTCTCATTGCTCTGAAAACTTTGGTGTGCAAATGATGCTGGGGTTTGAACCTGCATCCTTGTACATGCCAGGCGTGGAACCTGCATTCTTGTACATTCCAGGCATGTGCCACAAACACTGAGCCACTGCTCCAGCTCCTAATCACAGTATCTTAAATTGTGCCTGCCATTCTTGTTTCTTTGGCATTGGGGATTAACCCAGGGGTACTCTACTACTGAACTACATTTGAGCGCTTTTTTGAGACAGGGTCTCATTAAGTTGCTGAGGTTTAAAAAAAATGGTATACTAAAACAAAAACACAAAAGTTACTGAGGGTGGCCTCGAAATTGTGATCCTCCTGTGTCAATCTCCCGAGTAACAAGTGTGCACCACTGCACTTGGCTATCTTGCCTATCTTTTACAGTAATTTCAGCACTTTTAGGGTGCTGCCCTAACCTAGAGGCAGGGATTCTCTTTACTGTCAGCATGGAAAAAACTCTTACCTCTCCTCTCCAGTCTCTATGCTGACCTACAAAGACCCTGCTTTTTTTTTTTTTTTTTTAAGAGAGAAGGATGGAGAGAGAGAGAGAAAGAATCAATTTTATTTAGTTTTTCATGTGGCTTTCGTGGCTCCAAGACTTCATTGTGTACATGGTGCTGGGGTTTGAACTTGGGTACTTACGCATGCCAGGCAAGCGCTGTAACTGCTGAGCCATTGCTCCAGCTCTGGGAGTCAGTTCTTATTTAGTTTTTCACATGGCTTTCATTGCTCTGACACTTACTTGTGCACGTGGTGCTGGGGTTTGAACCCGTGTACTTGTGCATGCCAGGCAAGCACTGCAACCGCCGAGCCACCACTCCAGCTCCAGACCTGCTTTTTATATGTAACTCAATTGTTCTTTTGTGGTATCTTTTCTTTTTCTTTTTTTAAAAAGAGAGAGGGCAATGAGAGAGAAAGAGTCAATTTCATTTAGTTTCACTGCTCTGACACTTCATTGTGTATATGGTGTTGGGGTTTGAACCCGCATCGCATATGCCAGGCATGTGTTGTAAACACTGAGCAACTGCTCCAGCCCCTGTGGTATCTTTTTAAAAGTCTTAAATTATCATCATCATTTTTATTTTGTGATTCTAGGGATTGAATCCATGAGTACTCTACCACTGAACTATAGCCCCAGCCTTTTAATTTATATTTATTTATTTACTGGTACCAGGAATTGAACTCAGGGCCACTTAATCATTGAACCACATCCCCAACTTTTTTTTTTTTTAACATTTTGGGGCAGGGGCTCATTAAGTTGCTTACTGTCTCACTAAGTTGCTAAAGCTAGCCTCAAACCCACCATCCTCCTGCCTCAGCCTTCTGAGTCACCAGAATTACAGGTGTACGCCACCACACCCGGATTTTTTTTTTTTTTTTGGTGCCAGGGATTAAGCCCAGGGGTGTTTAACCACTGAGACATAACCCCAGCCCTTTTTGATTTTTTTATTTTGAGATATGATTTCACTAAGCTGCTTAGGGCCTCACCAAATTGCTGAGGCTTACTTTGAACTCACAATCCTCCTGCCTCAGCCTCTTGAGCTGCTGGAATTACACCTCCTGGATGGCACCTTTTTTTCTTTGATAATAGCTTTATAGAGCTATAATTTATGTTCCATACAATTTGACCATGCAATGTGTACAATTCATTGTTTGTTTTTAGTATATTTATTTAGTATTTTTTTAGTATATTCACCAACATCACATTTAGAAACTCTGTACCTCTTAGCAGCCACCTCCATTCTCCCCAGCTCTGGGCCACCACCTAATCTGTGTCCTGCTCTGTGCATCTGTCTACTCCACGCCTTTCATGTAAATGGACTCATACAGTACATGTGCTTGAGTGCCTGGCTCCCTTCACTTAGCATAAGGTTCACAAGGCTCCTTGCACGGGGCAGCATTAGTACCTCATTCTTTGTGTGCTGATACCACATTAAGTCTATCCAGTCCTCAGCGGGTGCACCTTTGGGTTGTTCCTACTCTTTGACTGTTATGAACATTGCTGCTGTGATGTGAGATCAGTGGATTAGTCCTGATCATTGAGAACTTGTTGGGGTCATTTGTTCTAGTGACTTTGAGTGAGGTTGACAGCTACCTGCTCACCCCACTTCAGGTCCTCAGCCTTGACTACGGCCCAGGGCTTCAGGGCCCTCCTCAGAGTCACTCTGTACCAAGAAGAGTAGGAGGCTGGGCCTTAGGAGGAGCATGAAGCTCCTCCTCCCCTTCCGCTCTCCAGGAAAGGAGGTTCCAGGCAGAGCCATCTGCTAGGGCAGTCAACTTATTGCAAACACGGTCCCTTTTGTTGGGCAGGTAATAGTGGTTGGGACAGCCTTACAAGGAGCTGGAACCTGTGACTGGCCTAGTCCCATTCTCTCTTACCTCATCACTTGGTCCCAGACTCCAGGGCCTAACCCTTCTACCTCCACCTAAGGTCCTAAGTGGGGACCATAAGAGAGAGTGGTTCTGGCCTCTTCTCTGGCCCATGGGTCTCTAGGGACGGGTTAGCTGGGGTCTGGGCATCAGGGTGCTGAAAAATGTGATGCAAATGCTTCTGACCCTGGGGGGTTGTGGGCTGCCCGTGGAAAGAGGGGCTCCCCCTGGATGAGATCTGGGCCAGTGCTCTAGCCTGCACATCACAGGGTCCTTGCAGCCCCCTCTGTACTCACTTTAGGAGGTGCTAGATGTAAAACTAAATAAAGTTGATTTTCTCTCTCACTGTCCCTTTCTCTAAAAAAAATTGCTAGAAATAAAGAACCAGGTCCTTGGGGCAGAGGGGGCTGAGAATTGAGGAAGGGGTCTGTGTGACCATTCTCAGTTAGTCCCCATCCTGGTCCCTCCAAGGGCAGTGAGGGAAGGGGAAGAAAGGGAGAGTTGGCTGGTCCCTCCCCAGGGCTGCTGCCTTACCTGTCTGACCAGCCCCTCCCTCTCTCCTTCCGCCTTTTCAGTCCCAGGTTTGGCACTGGGCCTGTCCTCCCTCCCTTTGGTCTTCTGGAAGAAGTCCCTCAGTCCTGCAGGGTGTGGATGTTTGTTGGAGAGGGGGTGGCGTGCATTCAAATCAGACTTTTAAAAATGAAACATTGTTTAAAGGGGCTGGAATGAAGTACTAAGTAGATTTCCCTCTGCCCAGCAGGAGGCCAAGGGTGGAGGAAAGCCAGAAGCAAAGGAAGGGGTCCGCCATTGTGTCCCCTGTCTGGATTTGTCTTTCTGGAAGGGATTTAGAAGTGTGTCCTCTGTGTGTGTGTGCACATGTGCATGCCTGTGTGTGTGTATGTGTGCAGGTGTGTTGTGAAGGGAGCTTGTGTATCTGTCTTTTTTGATTCGTCTTTGGCCCCGGGGGGAGGGGGGCTTTTGAGTCTCTGTGGGGCAGGAGTCCTAGGTGCCTGTCCTGGGATCCTGAGTATCTTCTTGAAGAAGGCTGGGGAGGAATACACCTATTTGTATATCTGTCCTCCCAGTAGGTGGTCACCCCCTCCCTGGGTTGAGGACTGTCCCTCTACCCCAGGGGATCTGGGCACCTGTCATCTGTTAGTCTCCCTAGTTAAGATTCACCCATGTCATGCCCTATAATATCTTCCAGAGAATCTAGCTCCAGCCACCATGTAATTGCAGGTGAAATCTTTGCCTTGGGGACCCAAACCTCCTGCCTTCCACCCACGTCCTGCCTCACCTGCCACACCCAGGCCTGGAGTGCCTGGCTCAGGTACCCATTCTGCAGCCTCACAGGTGTGTGCGGTGTCCCAACCCGCTCTCCTGACTCACTGTGATAATGGGCTCAGGAAGACAGGTGCAGGAACTCTTCCCCCATCTCTTCTGGCCAGTTGGGGGCCTGGTAAGCGGAGGGTCCAGGTGGCTGCAGAATGACTCACCACCAGCACCATTCCACTCTGCTCCACCCCGCACCATCCTGTCTCACTTTGTGTGATTCACCCACTAGGAACAACAGGAATGCCTTCCCCCAAGAGCAATGAGGACAAACGGAGACCCCCAACACAGCTCTCCTCTTCCCTGTGCTCCTCCATCTTTCTCTCTCTCTCTTTTTTTTTTTTTGTTCTCTGTGCCCTTCAGGGAGGCAGGTCTACAGTGTTCAGCCTAGCCTGGGGAACCCTGGGATCTTGAGAGAAGGAGAGTAGTGGATTGTGTCCAGGAAAAGTGCTGTGTTAGATCTCTGCACCTACAGACCCAGAGGGAAGGCAGCCAGTGTGTGAATGTGTATGTGTTCATTCATTCCTTCCTCAAATATCTACCCAGGGCCTTTTGGCATTGTACCAGCTGCTAGGGGTACCGTACAGCAGTAAGCTGGAGAAAGGAGGCAAATGGTTGACCTCGGATCTTGGGTTCTGTTGACCAGCCTAGGCAGACCCTTGTGTCTTTGGGGAATCAGCTACTTGGAAGAGATTCAATTGCTAGGGAACCCTTTCATGCCAGGAGGGAAGGAGGGCCAGCAGTCAGGGTTCCAGGGGCTGGGCGACCCAGGCATGTCTCCTTGTTCCCTGGTAGGCGGCTGGGTGGATTCCTTCCTCCCCTTTTCACACTGAATTGCTTTTTCTTGTTTCAGGGGTGGTGCTGGAGTGGGCTTACCAGTGGGAGCAGCTCTCTGCTGCCCTCCCCTGAGTCCTGCCCGGAGGTGGCAGGTGTCGGATTAGGCCCAGCCTCCCTCAGGGCCTAGCCACTCAGGTAGGAGGCCTTTCTCCCTCCCCTCTGGCTGGGCTCTCTTTTATAAGGGGCCTTTCCTGGGTGCAGTCTCACTACCTAGCAGCAGCTGCTTAGCTCCTACTAGAGCGTCTTGTCTTCAGCCCACCTGCCTTCACTCCAGCCTCCACCATGTCCATCAGGGTGACTCAGAAGTCCTACAAGGTGTCCACCTCTGGCCCCCGGGCCTTCAGCAGCCGCTCATACACGAGTGGGCCTGGTGCTCGCATCAGCTCCTCCAGCTTCTCCCGGGTGGGCAGCAGCAGCAGCAGCTTCCGAGGGAGCGGCATGGGTCTGGGCGGTTTCGCAGGGGCTGGTGCCGGGGGCATCACAACAGTCACCGTAAACCAGAGCCTGCTGAGCCCCCTCAAGCTGGAGGTGGACCCCAACATCCAGGCCGTGCGTACTCAGGAGAAAGAGCAGATCAAGACCCTCAATAACAAGTTCGCCTCCTTCATCGACAAGGTAAGGGTCCTCCCTGTCTGTATGACTGTGCCCTGCTGTGCCAGGAGGGTCCACACCCTTTCTCCTGGTGGCATATCTCCAGCCCCTTACCAGGCTCCTGCTGGGCCCCACCGTCTCGGCAACGCGCCCTTCCAGCCTAGGGCTGGCTGCTCCCTTGCACTTTGATGGGGAGAGGGTCTGGACGGCTTGAGACTTCAAATCCTGGAACTTCCTCCCCCACCTCCCTCAGCCCCAACCGCCTTCTGACCTGCTTGTAAAACTTTCAGTCTCCAGCCCTCCAGCTGCTTTACTGTTGGGTGCGAGGGGAGCCCCTCCAGGTTCACACCTTTCCCCTAGCACTGCCCCAAGGGATTCACAAAGGTGACCTCATGTTTTTTTTCTTTTTTCTTTTTGTTAAAAAACTGGGGTTTGATTAGGGTTCTTGGAGTCTAAAGAGAAGGAAGTAGGTGTCTCGGTTCAAACGGTCAAGTATTGATCGAGGCCTTCAGTGCCTCCGGGCGTGAGCGTGGGGGCACCAGGCTGAGTCACGACTTGGCCCCTGCCTGCCGGTGGGGGCGGGGCCGGGGGGGTCGAGGACTCCGGGACACGCCCCTACCTGGCCGAGATCCGGAGTCCGGGGGAGATGCGGGGCCCGGCTACGGCAAAGCATTTCTAGAATTCCGGAAAGTACCCCGCCCGGGTGTCGCGGCCAGTGAAATCCGGAGTGTATGGCTTCAGATGACGCCGCTGTCCACCAACGCTCCCCTCCCCACTTGGCTCTAGTCCCCTTTTCACTCTTCCTACCCGGCGCCTCCCCAGCGGCCCGGCTCCACTTTCCCAGGGCGGGAGCCAGGCCGGGTTTTGCAGCTTTGGACCTCTGCGGTCCTAGGGGCCCCGGAGGATTGGCCCTTCCCTGCTGACTGGCTCCTGGGAGGCATTGTGGGAACGGGAGGAGGGAAATCCCGGGGCAGACGGCGCCCTTAGGAACTGCCACCCTCCAGGAGATCCTCTTCTTTGCCTAGGGCTCAAGCTGGTTACCCTCCAAGAGCCCTTCACTTCTGGACTGCGTTTGGCTGGCCCTGGGGTAGGGAGGGCAGTTAAGCACAGCTTCGGAGTCCGAGTGCTGGTTCACATGGCCTTGAGGTTTTCTTTGGGCTGAGTCTGACTTCCTCATCTGTAAAATGGGCGTGGTAATCCCCAAATCAGAGATTTTGCCTGTTTTCAGAGTGATTATGGAAAGAGCATGGCCCATATCAGGCATTCTATTTGGGTTAAATTCTATAGCATTAGTATTTTTTTTTATGATTTTGCGGCAGAATGATCTGAGAAAGAAAGGGTTTTACAGAGCGGGTCATGGAGAAATAACTGGATTGTACCTTAAACTGAAGAGACTGTCCTCCCTGTCTGTTGACTATGCCCCTTTTGCCCACGATGCACAACTTTGGATTGATTTAAAAAAATGTGTTGCCCTTATTGGAACAAGTCTATTTCTTTTTTTTTTTCTTATAAAGACAGAGGGACAGTGAGAGAGACAGAGAGAGAAACAACTTTATTTAGTTTTTCACATGGCCTTTGTTGCTCCAACACTCAGTTGTGTACGTGGTGCTGGGGTTTGAACCCGGGTCCTCGTGCTTGCCAGGCAAGCGCCGAAACCACTGAGCCACCGCTCCAGCCCTATTTCTTTCTTTAAAAACACTTCCCCACCAGCATTTCTGAATTTCATTCTAAGAGGATTCCATGAGCCCCAGGAACCCAAGAACTCTGTGTTTTGGGAAAGAATGGGGTGGGTAGAACCTTCCTGATGCAGAAAAATCTCAAAAGGGTGTTGTGAGGGAGGTGGCACCTTCAGTTTGCAGATACATCTGCCTCCTCACTTGCCCCTTACCCTGCTAAAGTGAGTTCTGTGCAGGCAATGGGGCTCCTGAAAGGGCCTGCTTGCGTTTTCCCCAGGCCCCTGTAGGGTTGGGGAGACGCAGGCTCTGAGAGAGGCAGCAGGTCAAGTTATGCAGCACAGGTTAGTTGCAATGTTGGCTAGAACACAGGGCTTTTTGTCAGTGCCCTTGGGGTGTCAGGGCTAAAGTTTCCCTTAAATCTGCATGAATCCTTCTTTCAAAGTCACTCCAAATAATGATGATAACATTTGATATACATATTTGCCTTTTCAATCTTATATAAAATGTAAATCAAAGCATCTTTAGAAAGCTTCGTTATTTTTATTGATCTATGACATGCAACCTAGGTAAATGAGACCTGTTCTGCAGGTACAGCTTCAACCCAGCCTTGCTAGCAGTCCCCTTCTGACCATATCCTTCCCACCCCAAGTGCTAGAGGGACATGGCTCCCGACTTCTACTCCCCATCTCACCGCTCACTGTCTCAGTGTTCTGTTGCCCCCAGGTCCTAGGTGGTCTTTCCAGAACAGCTAAGCAGCTAAGCAGCTAAGCTGAGTTTTGGGGTCCTCATTGCTTGGGGGATGAACTGGGGGAAAAAGACAGTGCTTACTTCCTTCAGACTCCAACCCCTGCCTAATGTAGACCTTTTTGGTCTCCCCTTCTCATGCAGGTACGGTTTCTAGAGCAGCAGAACAAGATGCTGGAGACCAAGTGGAGCCTCCTGCAGCAGCAGAAGACTGCTCGCAGCAACATGGACAACATGTTTGAGAGCTACATCAACAACCTTCGTCGACAGCTGGAGTCACTGGGTCAGGAGAAGCTGAAGCTGGAGGCGGAGCTTGGCAACATGCAGGGACTGGTGGAGGACTTTAAGAATAAGTGAGCTCCCAAACCCACTTCCCCCACTGAAGTCATCCCCCCCGCCACGAGGCCCAAGTCCCTGTGGCCTTCCTTCTGCTTGTGGGCAAAATAGACTTAAATTTTAGAGTGACCATCTTATCTGATCAGGCTTGCTTGGGGCAGTATATGTTTCTGCCCATTGTCCTGGCCTAATTATCCATAGCATCCACCCTTTCAATCACAGGACTGTCCAGATTTGGACAAAATTCATGTAATGTTTAAGTAGGGCACCTTGCATGGGAAAGGGAGGAAGCCAACAGGCTTCACTTTCATACTTACAGTCCTTGGAGATTTATTCATTCCTGACACCTGACCTCTGGGGAACTCCAGAGAGGTCAGAGGTCTCACGTCAGACCCTGCTGTTAACCTTCCTGGTATGCTCGATCCAATGTGTATTCATTAAATTGAAAAGTGGTTTCCTGCTGTAGGCCTCCCAATTTACTGAGAGGGATGGTGGGGACAGGGGAGAGGATGTGAGGGCAGAAGAACTGGCCCTCTCATATCCTGCATTTCTGTGAACTGAATTTTCTAGATATTCAAGTTCCCCTCAAAAGACCCAGGGCAGGGCTGGATGTATAGCTCAGGGGTAGAGTGTGTGCTTAGCATGTGTGAGACCCTGGGTTCAGTCCCTAGCATCACCATCACCAGCAACAAAAGTCCCAGGGCAACCTGCCCTTTGCTTTCACCCTCTGATTCTAAGCCTTTCCTCACTAGGTATGAAGATGAGATCAATAAGCGTACAGAGATGGAGAATGAATTTGTCCTCATCAAGAAGGTGAGAGGTCCTCCTATCTCACTTCAGACCCTGGAGGCTGGGGCTTAGAGACTTGAACTAAGAGCTTGCTAGATTCTGTTCCTAAATGTTCCTGAGTAATGGTATGTATCCATTTGCTTTAGCATTAGAGTGCATTCAAGATGTATAACTTGGAAAGACAGACAAAGACAGGTAGTTAAATGCATTTGGACAGAACTCTGGACATCAGTGTTAGAACGTGGTTAAAAAAAATTGGAAACCTGCATAAGAGTCTCCAGACAGAGGACCCAGGTTCCAGCTGTGACTATAATAGAGAGTAAACTCGTTAAAAAAAAAAAGAAAATGGAGCAGAATTGAAGGTCTGGCCATAGAAGGCTTCCTGGAGTGCATAGATGGGGATGGGTGCTACAGAAAGCAGGGTAAGGGTCTATGTTCTGGGGGTGCAGGTGGGATGGACAGAGGCTGATTGGAGGTGGGGAAGGCAATTAGTTAGAATGTCCCCAGTCCAGGCCAGTGAGTAGGTGTTGGGGAGCCCCTGGGTTGGTCAGGTGTGCGCACTAATCTCAGGGCACACTTACCTCACCTCCAGGATGTGGATGAAGCTTACATGAACAAGGTAGAGCTGGAGTCTCGCCTGGAAGGGCTGACTGATGAGATCAACTTCCTCAGGCAGCTGTATGAAGAGGTATGTTCTTGGGGACTTGCAAAGGAGGGTGCCCACCCTGGGACCAGGCTCTTCCCAGCCCCCAGTGCGCTGACAGATAAGAAATATTAGCCCAGTTAATGTTCTAGAGGCACTGTCCCCTTGCATGGGGGTGGGGGTTACTACCCCATTTCATAGATGAGGAAGTGGTTTCAGAGAAGTGAAATGACCTGTCCGGGGGGTCACACAGTGGTGACCCAGCAGACGCAGGGCTGATCCATCCCCAGAGCCCTTGTTCCTGATCGCTGGGGGTCTTCTCCCTTGATTATTCACCCAAAGCCAGATTTCCTTTGACCTTCCCTCCATGCCCCAGGTCCTCAACCTGTCTTTCTGCAGGAACTTTGCCCTCTCCCAGCCCTAACTCCCTCCTTCTGCTTCTCTCCTCTCCTCTGTTGTCTTATCTCCTAAGGAAGGCTCCTTGTGTGCAGGGACAGAGCCTTAACATCTGTCCCTCTGCTCCCTTAGGAGATCCGTGAGCTGCAGTCCCAGATCTCTGACACGTCTGTGGTGCTGTCCATGGACAATAGCCGCTCCCTGGACATGGACAGCATCATCGCTGAAGTCCGCGCCCAGTACGAGGAGATCGCCAACCGCAGCCGGGCTGAGGCCGAGAGCATGTACCAGATCAAGGTGAAGAGCAGGGCTACTAGGCTGGGCCTCCCCTTCTGGCTAGTTCTGTGCCTTAGCCCATTAGGAGGGAGCAGGATTTCAGCTCTACTCTGCATGCTGTGAGCTGGGCCTGTAGAATGGGTGCCTGGTTGCGGTATGTGCGAGTACGTGCGTGCGTGCCTGCTTGTGTGTGTGTGTGTAAGAGTTTGAGAGGCTGAGATGACTCAGGCTCTGGTGACCTGGCTGAGAAGGCACTGTCCCTTGCTGGGAGGACACCTGAGGGTCCAGGGTCCCCTCTTGAACCTCATTCCTGTCCCACCCCTGTAGTATGAGGAGCTGCAGACACTGGCTGGGAAGCACGGGGATGACCTGCGCCGCACCAAGACTGAGATCTCTGAGATGAACCGCAACATCAGCCGCCTCCAGGCGGAGATTGATGGCCTCAAAGGCCAGGTACCTGCTGGACTGGGAGTGTGGCAGGATCCTTGGACACCTCTGGGTGTGAGAAGGTCATATTGGAAGGAGGGAGGATCTAGGACTTGAGCTGAAGAGGCAACTTCAGTCCCCTCTTCTCAAACTGCTCCTGGGAAGCTGAGGGGACACTGAGCGATGACTGGGACTAAGACAGGGTGTAGGGGAGCTGGGCAGGTAGGATGGAGTCCAGGATATACCCCCTAAGCCTGTTTTATGTAATTGGTCTTATATGTCAGGGCAAGGTCGGCTTTTGTTCCTTTGTGGAAAGTCTAGAACCCAGAGATCTGGTCCTTAAAAGTGTCACAGGTGGAAGGTGTGTGAAGGGAAGTATCTGGAAGCTACTGTTTCAGCTTTCTGCTTCCTCAGCCTCACTGTTGGCATCTTTGTTTGAGTCTAGGCGTCCGGGGAAGCCTACGAGGGGGACAAAGGGTTGGGTGCTGAGGAGGAGGTATACCAGACACTGCTGGCTTACCTGTCCATCGCCCCCGCAGAGGGCATCCCTGGAGGCCGCCATTGCTGACGCTGAGCAGCGTGGGGAGATGGCCATTAAGGACGCCAATGCCAAGGTGGCTGAGCTGGAGGCTGCCCTGCAGCGGGCCAAGCAGGACATGGCGCGGCAGCTGCGCGAGTACCAGGAGCTCATGAATGTCAAGCTGGCCCTGGACATCGAGATCGCCACCTACCGCAAGCTGCTGGAGGGCGAGGAGAGCCGGTGGGTGTGGGGATCTCTCATCCGTCCTGGAGCCCATTCCTTGGAACCAGGGGTGGGGATGGATGGGGGCTGCCTGGAGCCCCTTTGGGACTTGGGTTCTCTTCTGAGACAAGAAGGGCCAGGAGTTGGTCCTGACATCCTATGTGTCTGGGTACAGGCTGGAGTCTGGGATGCAGAACATGAGTATCCATACGAAGACCACCAGTGGCTACTCAGGTGAGTGTCCTGGGCCCTAGGGATGGAGGCCAGGGGTCCAAAAGACCTCCAGGCCGGGCTGTGCTCAGTAGCAGTTGAGGGAGACAAAGAGAAGGACCTGGATTCCTGTTCTTGGGAGAAACCCAGGATGATGGGGGATATACCCAAGACCCAAATAGTACAGGTACTAATAGCTCCCCAAATAAATGGTAGCTATGCACCAGTGAGGGATGCTGGGGCCAGTCAAATGCCTTGTCCAAGGACAGGCAGCTAATATGGCAGTTCCCTCCTACCCTGTTCCTGGTTCCCTGCTAGTCCTGATAGAATGCCTAGTGAGGGATGCTGTGACCGGTCAGGCTGACCTGGGCTAGAATCTCCATAGCTGGGTGGTAACGGGGGTGAGCAGGGAGAAGGGGTGGGCCTGATACTCAGCAGGGGCTCATGTGCTGCCTCTGTCCCTGACCAGGAGGGCTGAGCACATCCTATGGAGGCCTTACAAGCCCTGGCCTCACCTACGGCCTGAGCACCTTCCAGCCCAGCTTCAGCTCTGTTGGGGGCCCCAACTCCTTCAGCCGCACCACCAAGGCTGTGGTTGTGAAGAAGATTGAGACTCGCGATGGGAAGCTGGTGTCCGAATCCTCTGATGTCCTGCCCAAATGAACAGCCACTGGAGCCCCTCCCAGCCTCCTGCCTGCTGTAGCTGCCCCAGAACCTGTGGGGGAGACAGCTGTCAGAGGAGAGCAAGGGGAACAAGAGACCCACATGAGGCTCAGCCCTAGCCCTCACCCACCCCTGGGACACCCCCTCATTTGCATGGAGTACCCCCTCTTGCCCATGCCCTCAATCCAAAACCAATTCATTTGTTTTTTCCAAAATAAAGCCTCAGCTGACCCTGACAATCAGCCTTGCTATGTGTGCATCTCATGTCCACACAGGTGGGAGGGCGTGCTCAGGAGATCTTCCCAGATGCAGAAGCTGGGAGGGGCTCAGGAACAGGGGGTGCCGGGCAGGAAAGTCTGACCTCCTCCAGGCTGTTCCTAAAGAGACGCCTCTGTTGAAACCTGGTTGATACCTTGGTCACGGTCAAGGACATCTGTACCTGTATAACAGTCTATCACCTGTGCTGTGTGCCTTATGATTACAGCCTGCTTTCAAATACCCAGGTTCATTTGGTCTATGGAACAAACTCCATAAATTAGGTGCAGCAGGTTTTTGATGGCTTTATCCACAGAGAGTTTAATGTCCTTCCCTATATACCTCAGTATTAGGATTGTCCCTTTGGAGGTCCAAAGTTTGTTCTCAACAATTGGGTGTGTCATGCCCAAGATTTGAGATGCCAAGATAGTCCTGTATAGGGCTGCACAACAATAAATGTGCTTTCCCTGCCCCATTCAGTCACCCCACCCACCCTGATTGCTTCTCACTACCCCTTCCTACCCTTTCACTTGCTGCGTTTATGATACGAAGGGTGTGTGTGCCTCCTGTGTTTGCTTGCGGAGGGCGTTCTGTGTGCACGTGGGTGTGTCCTGGTTCTAAGTGTTGGGACCATCTCCAGGGTTTTAGGTAGGAGGGGGCTTTAGGACACAGCTGGGTGGTAGAGTGTACCTCTCACACTCTTGTGCCACTGCTGTCCTCAGGAGTTCCAGGCAGACACACTGTGGACTAAGTGTGCACAAGACCTCAGCACCTCTGAGAAGGGGGCCTGTTTGATTTTCTGAAACACCATGGAGAATAAAGACATGGAGGGGACAATGAGTGGCGACAGGCCAGGCCGGTGCAGGAAGCCCTGTTGTGGGTTTCCCCAGTCCAGGGCTCCTGTCCTGCACCCTTGGCTTCCCAGTCCCCATCTTGTCACCTCCCTAGCTACTCACCTCCGTGGAGTTGGGCTTCCAGATAGGCCAGACTCCATACGCCCCCGCTGCCAAGCCCGTCTAGTACAGGCTTGGCAGGGCCAGGGCCAAGGTTCTGCACATTGGCTCCATAAAGGACTTTGCTCGTTGGCGATAAGACTAACAGCACCATTATCCAGTGCAGTGGCTTTCTAACTATTTTGGCAATGGCCCAGAGTAAATTCATATTTATTATGACCTACATGCACAGACACACACACATGCACACAATCTCAGGAAAAAAATTTTCCCTTCAACATTTTTTATGAGTGCATTATAGTTGTACATAATGATGGGATTTGTTGTTATATGTTGTTGTTGTGTATATGCACACAATATAACAATCCAATTTGGTCAATATCACTCCCCAACACTTCCCTCTCCTCCTTTCCCGCCACCCACCCCCTGGCCCCTTTCCTCTACTGCTCTCTTTTGTTTTTTGTTTTTTTAAGAAAGGACAGTGAGAGAGAGAGAGAGAGAGAGATAGAGAGAGAATCAATTTTATTGAGTTTTTCGCAAGGCTTTCACAGCTCTGACACTTAGTTGTGTATGTGGGTGCTGGGATGAGCCCCCACTCCAGCCCCTGCTGCTCTCCTTTTGATTTTCATGAGATCCCCCCACTCCCCTACCTTTCTTTCCCTTTTCCCTCTATAGCTTCCACATATGAGAGAAAACATGACCCTTTACTATTTGAGACTGACTTATTTTGCTTAACATAATAGTCTCTAGACCCATCTGTTTTCCTACAAATGACATAATTTCATGTTTCTTTACAGAAACAAAAATTTTATTAAAAAATATCCACTTGCTATCTGTGCATGTGACCTCTCAGTGTGGGTTCCAGGAATCAGGAGGGTGGTGTCAGGGTCCAGGGAGTCCTAGGAACCAGTGAGAGGGACCTTTTGCTCTCAGGAGCCCTAAGTTAATATTTTCAATTGTGCCCCACCCAATCTTCCTTGAAGCCAACCACCTGTTTTATCAGCCCCACCCCAGGCAGTGGGCAAGCAGGAGGGAGACAACCCTCCAGCTGCCCTGTTCCTCAGTGTCTTGGAGATTTCCACAACCTGGGTGTTTACTGGGGGAAAGGCAGGGTGGCCCCAGAGTTCCCTTTCCCTCCCATGGGCTTGCTCCTGTCTAGATTGGGATCAGTGTCACTCAGCAATTCAGGGGACACCCGTCCCACTTGCCTGTCTTAAACAAACACAGGAGTTGTAAATCCAGATCTCATTTAGATGAACAAACTCAGGAAGGATGGAAGCTAAGATTTCCTCAATCTAGCCCGCCCTGCATATTCGTGGGTTCTGGATCTGGGGATTTGATCAACCACAGGTAGAAGGTATTCTAGAAAAGAATGTGTCTGTATTGAACACATACAAACATTTTTTTCTTGTCATTTCCTGCTAAAAGGTAAGTCAAACCCCATTTACATAACACTTAACATTTATATTTTATTAGGTATTAAAGCAATCTAGAGCAGGGCTTGGTAATCCCAGGGACTAGGGAGACTGAGGCAGAAGGATTGCAAATTTGAGGCCAGCCTCAGCAATTTAGTGAAGCCCTAAGTGCCCCTGAGTTCAATTCCGAGTACCATAAAAAAAATCTAGAGATGATTTAAAGTATGCAGGAGGATATGAGTATGTTCGATGAAGATACCATCCCATCTTATTTAAAAGATTTGAGCATCTGAGGATTTTAGTATCCCAGAGGGACTCTGCGACCAATACCCAGTGCATACAGAGGAATGACTGTATCTGCTTTGTGGCAGAGTTTACACGTCATCATGTTTCAAGTCTTTGATGCTCTTCTAAGTATGGAAACCCTTCTTTATACATGTAGAAGTAATCTGAGCTTAAACAAGAGGTGTCTTGATTTTTGTGCCAGTGCTCTTTTTACAGTAGTAGATTTGTATTAGTATAAGCAAAAAAATTAAAAAATTTTCAGTAGATACAAAAAGTTGACATATTCGATTTAAAAACACCAAAGAACCCCTTTCCTCCCCAGTCACCCAATTTCTTTCTCAGGGGGCAACTAGCGCTACCAGTTTCTCATGATTCATTCCAGGAAGAGCTTACTTAGGTACACATGCATATGCATTTATGTTTATACACAAAGGACATTGTACTGTATGTGGTGCCATACTCTTTGCTTTGACATTCATTTGATACATGTTCCTTTCATATTTGTAAGTTGATACCTCTCTCTTTTTATATTCTTTTTTTGGTATCAAGGATTGAACTGAGGGGTACTGGACAACTGAGCCACATCCCCAGCCTTTTAAAATTTTTGTTGTTTTTATGTTCAGACAGGCTCTAAGTTACCTAGGGCCTTGCTAAGTTGCTGAGGCTGGCCTTGAACTTGTGATCCTCCTGCCTCAGCCTCCTGAGTTGCTGGGATTACAGGCGTGTGCCACTGTGCACAGCTTCTTCACTCTTTCACAGCTATATAATATTCCACTTCGGAATGTGCTATGAATCGGGGGATGTGGCTCAGGGCACTGCAAACAAAACAAAGCAAAATAA
>PVKS010020943.1:0-35977 GCA_004027875.1 Aplodontia rufa | reverse complement strand
AATTAATCAGAATATGCCAGTATTTGCGCAATTCCATGAAATCTCTTTAGACTCAAGTTGATGATTAAACCCCTTGAATAGCAACCCTGATTCCTAAACATAACTATCTACAGTTTGATGGAGAAATCTGTTAATTCCGTGAAGATGAATATATGTGTGTGCAAATATTTTTTTCTGGTTGAAAATGCCATAGTCATCATGTTTCTATGTTAGCCACATAGTATTTCTTACATACAAAATGAACGTATAGTTGAGTTAAAAGCTAGTTGTGAAATTTATTAGTCAAAACTCATAGCTTAGGCAGTGGTTAAACACATCCATCTATCTCCACTCCCCTACAAAATTCAACTTAAAAGACGACAATATAGAAAGATTAAAGTATAAGCCTAAGAAAGACAATTAGCAAAGCAGACAACTCAGATGAATTTGGAAAAATCTAGAAGGCACATGAATGCATTTCTGATTCAAATTGGCAGGAAGGGCTGAAAGAAAACCAGCAGCAGAGGGGCTGTATTCTGTATGCACTGCAAAACTCTTGGAAGCTTCAAGAATGAGAGGTATTGTGAATTTTTGAAAAAAGATTTGCAAACTTGGGGCTAAAGAAGAAGCTGTGTTTGAAAGTCTTTATAAAGAGCATGTGGAATTCTAAGTACCCTCACCCTGCCTTGACAGAAAATGGAAGCTCTATCTTCTGGAGAGGATGAACAACTTTGTGGCTTAATGGTTTGGTCTAACAGAAAAGAGCCCAGACCTTGAAATTTGTGGTATCCCCTCAAATGTCTTGATCCCTACCCAATCCCCTTACAGCATATTGAGCTCTTCCCATGCATGTAATTTCCAATGTGTGTTTTAGATTCTTATTGCTATATGAACCACCAAGGATATGTAGGCATTTAGGTAGAAGCCTCCATCTTTAAATAATTTATAGAGAAAAGGAACCCAGAGGAAACATAAACAGCTTTAAAAAAGAGAAGAAAACATTTTAAAAAACTGACATCATTTCCTCAGACATTTATTTGTTCAAAAACTTGCCTTGCACAATGGTGCATGTCCGTAATCCCAGCGACTCAGGAGGCTGAGGCAGGAGGATCACAAGGTCAAAGCCAACCTCACCAACTGAGTGAGACCCTGAAGTTAGCAGGACCCTGTCTCAAAATAAAATATAAAAAGGCCTGGGGAGGGCTGGAGCAGTGGTTCAGCTGTTATAGCATTTGCCTAGCATGTGTGAAGATGTGGGTTCAAACCCCAGCACCACATACAAAATGAAGTGTCGTAGCAATGAAAGCCACATGAAAAACTAAATAAAATTGATTCTCTCTTTTTCTCTTTTTCTTACTGTCCCTCTCTTACATTAAAAAAAAAATGGGCTGGGGATGTGGCTCAGTTCTCAGTGGTTAAGCACCCCTGGGTTTAATCCCCAGTACAACCCCTCACCCCCAAAAAACCTGATGAAACTTATACTTCCAGGTACCAAAGTTATTATATTTAATAAAACAGATAATGATGATTCCCTTGGGGAGCTTATATAAGACACATCATATTGTACTGTGTGGTAGACAATATTACTAGAGTCGTATTACATAGTGACATGAACGATGAGGAAGGTACAGAAGACCAAGGGATAGAGTGGCAGGGCAGATGGCAGTGGGAAGGGTCATTTTATGTAGTGCATCGTTAAAGGCTGGAGTCGCTAGCACACAATTGATATTTAAAGCTACGGGAATAAATACGACTATGTAAGGAGAGAATGTGGTCAGAAAGGAGTAGAGAGCTGAGGGCTGACCCTGAGCACACCAACATTTAGAGACTGAGGAGAAGCAAAGATTGTGAGAGACACTGCGTCCTGCAGAAGTCAAGGAGGCTCTAAGAAAAGGAATAGAAAGAGCATAAGAAAGGACTTCTGTAAGCTAAAAACTGATAGCGGAAGTCAAAAATTCAACAGAAGCTTGGGAGACAAAGTTGAGGGGCCCTCCTAAAGGAGGGCAAAAAAGAAAGACAGGTAAAATGGGCAGGAAAGATCAGAAATACAGAGCAGATCAGAAAAGTGGTTTTATTGTTCCAATATTAGGAGTTCGGAGAAAAAAGAACATAAGGAGGAGAGAAAATTAATTAAAAGATGATAAAATGAAAGTCCCAGAAGTGAAGGATACAAGCTCCCAGACTGAGGGCATCTGCTGAGTCCCCAGCACAACAAATATGTTGTGGTGGAGCAGGGTCTCACTGAAGTCTCAGGGAACAGAGTGGCATTAGCTATCCCAATAAAAATCTGACAGATAGGAGAAAATGGAGCACTGCCTTTAAGATTCTGAGGGAACCTAAAATGTGCATATAGTTGAAGTATCCTTCAAGTGTGAAGATAAGAATACGGATATCCTCAGACATGTAAAACTTCAAAAATATTTCCTTCTCCATGATGCCACTCGAAGTTGGTTTTTGTTTTGTTTTTTGTTTTGTTTTGTTTTAAAGAGAGAGGGAGGGACAGTGAGAGAGAGAGAGGGAGAGAGAGAGAGAGAGAATCAATTTTTATTGAGTTTTTCACATGGCTTTCGTTGCTCTGACACTTAGCTGCGTACATGGGTGCTGGGGTTTGAACCCGTGTCCTGTACGGCAAGTGCCATAACCACCAAGCCACCGCCACAGCCTGCCACTAGAAGTTTTGTTCCAGCAAAATGCTAACTTGTCTGTGAAAATGGAGACACTGGATCCAGGAAACAGGGAGCAAGGCAGAGAAGAATCAAAGGACAATTTCAGCATTATGGTAAAGAGAGTTCCCAGAATAACAGATCTGAGCAAGTCTAGAGGGTGATAATTCAGGAATAAAGAAAGGACAGGGACTTCCTGTAATGCTTTCAATAAGGAAAGAAGATATGTCCAATAGAAAACCTAATACTTTTGGGCAAATAGAGATTTACAACTCTGTCAGAGTTTGGGTATATATTAATGACAGAATAAAAATAAGCAAATGAAAGTAACAAAATAAAAGAAGAAAAAATATACAAGAAAATGTAATCTAGAACAACATGATGTCTCCATGAACATTGTTTACTCTCTTAAAATATGAAACCAACATTGACTATACTGGACCCAGTTTTGCAGCCTAGATTTTCTTGGCCTCATCTGCTCCTCACCCGTCATGCCTTGGCTCCCTGCCCAGTGGACAGTACTGATCACCTGATTGTCGTCTCATCTCAGCCCCTGCTGGGGTAAGAGTGGGGTATCAGCATGCCTCTACCAGATCCCCCATGGAAGGAGCCCCCAAAGATCCAGGTCTAGGTACACATAGCCTGGCTCTCCTGTGGGAGGCTGGAGCACTGCATAACAATCTATACATGTGGAGTAGTTAAATGCTATGGGGCAATCTCTGATGACTCATGGAAGCCAGGAGATGGGAAGGAGCTAACAAATTATTTATCCTTCCTCCTCCGGAGCAGACAGTTCTCAGTTAAGTGGTTCTAATCCCCCATTTGTGCCTACATGGACAAGTGATTGATTGCATTTCTTATGAGGCTATAGTTGCTCAGTAATGCATTACCTTTTAGATTTTCTTATATTCATTTTTCTCATATCCCTATCACGCTTGTCTTGAGATGTTTCCCCATTAAATAATTAGTATGTAAACTGTGCCTTGAGCAATGTTTTCTGTAGAACACAGGGTAAGACATTATTGAGCCCCCCAAAAGGTCTTATAATCACATAACTACACTGCAAAGCTGAATAGAGATAAAGATAGAGAAATAGAGAAAGAGATTGTGTGTATGAGGAAGAGAGGGATGGAAAGAGAGGAGAAGAAAAAGAGAAAAATGAGTAAGAGAAGAACAAGGAGAAAGAAAGAGAAAAGCATTTTAATTTTATAGGCCATCACCTGTATAATACTTGAAACAGAAAACTCAAGACATAAAAATATTATCACATAGTCATGATTTAAAATGGAGATGTGTGCCAAAAGCAATATCTAAAAAAAATTTTTTTAAATAACTCCTTCTGTGGAGTGATAATCAGTGTGCAAGTATGTATTCAGAAAACCTATAGTTTTCATTAAAAGCACAGTAATGCTATTTGACTTTTTAAACTATGAATGTTAGAAGAAATTAACGACAAGAAAAATATTCACACCATGTTGCATTTATTCAATGTATTTTGAGTGCAGTCTAATATAAATGCAGGTCAAAAAACAGTGTGTACTGAAATTCAATTATATCTTTATTTGTATAAAAAATATGGAAAGTTATATCAAAATTCCAATAGTTACCAACTAGTGAGATTTTCAGTGCTGTTTGTTCTCTTCCTTAGAATTTTCTTAAAATTTTTGAACAACATTTGTATAATATTTATAAATTGAACAAGAACACTACTATCAAATATTTAAATATTGGTCAGATGGCTCAGATTTTGATTACAATTAATAACCTGACAAAGATACTTATTATATTGTGATCTAAAATGTTCTCTAAAATAAAGCTATGACATGCACCTAACAAAGAACATGCTACCTTGAGTCAACTTGATTGGGCCAAAGGGTGCCCAGATATTTAGTGAAACATTAGTGTCTGTGAGGTTGTTTCTGGATGAGATTAACATTTTAATTAGTGGTTGAGTAAAACAGATTGCCTTCCTTAATGTGGGCAGATCCCATACAATCAGTTGAAGGCCTAAAAAGAACAAAAACACTGACCCTCTGCAAAAAGAGGGAACTCCTTCTACCTAACTATATGGGCTGGGACATCAGTCTTTTTCTGTCCTTAGACTTGAAGTGAAACATTAGTTCTTCTTGGGTCTCAAGACTTGAACTAGTATCATCAGCCCTCCTGGGCCTCCAGCTTGCTAACTGCAGATCTGGGGACCTTGGTTCCGTATTAATGGGAGCCGGTTCTTTATAATAAACCTATTTTGAACAAACACACACATATATACATATACTGTATATGTAATCATGTGATCCTGCATGTGTCTAATGTTGATGTAACAATATTTTTTTTTCAGGAACCAAACATTTTTCTCAAATAAAAGAAATTTGGCTAAGTCTCATTTCTAACAAAGCAACAAAGAAGCAAATAAAAGTGGGAAACACATGTAAGGAAAATAAAATATGTTGAATCCTGTTTTTTTAAATATTTTTTTGTTTCTGGTGATTTTCAATAGGCATTAAAGTACTTAACACAGGATAAATATGCAAGTGGTGTAGCCAGATCTCCAGCTTAGTGCAGCATTGACCAGGTACTCCAAACTTGTGATAAAATAAAGCGGGAAAAAGTAAGTCAGATTGGGAAATTCCTTTCTCCACTAGTAAGGTTATTTTCTCATCTATCTTCCTTTTGCAACCAAATTTTAGGTCATCATTCCCCCAAATGTAGACATGATGACAAATCTTTGTTCTTGAATTTTCAATGTTAATGTGCATTTTATGTACAGGAAGGCAGTCAACACAATAAGGCTTCCTGGTAATAGTTATCTGGGCATATTGAAAAATGGTTAACTTTTCTCTACATTTTTAGCAAATGGGATTTTTTCTTTCATAAATAATATGAGTGTAACTCTTGACAGTGCATGGCTCTCATTGAATCAATCCCATTAGCATTAATATTTATGTAAAGCACGCTCCATGCACAGGCACCTCACTTTTCAATAGAGTTGAACATGGGCATCATTCATTAGTGTATCATTCTGTATGCAGGTATTCTGCATAACTTAAAATCAAATTAAATCTTTACACACACACACACACATACACATTTACAACCACTCTATCTACCTACCTATCTTTCTAAGAGAGAATAAAAATGTGCTTGCCCTGATTTAGATTTCTAAAGGGTTCAAATTTTTATTCATGTCCTTATGAAGGATAAAGAATTATTAGCAAGTGGAATTAATTACAGAATTCTTTCAATTCAGTTTTTGAGATAAGGTTCATGCTAGAGTATTGGTTATTTCTTTTGATATCCTCCATTGATGTTATAAATCTGAAGGGGTCTGTTCTTCTCATTGTGCATGTCTCATTGTACATACATAGTGCAAAATATGCTAGATTTGTACTGAAAATACTGAATAACTCTGGAAAAGACCCTTTGCAGTGTCATTTCTTTCTTTACTTATGAACTGGAGATAATAAATCCAAACTCCCTGGGTTATCAGGAGGCTTGAATGGGTCCGTGAGAATGCTTTATTATCTCGCACAAGTCCTAACATAGCCAGAGACATTACAATTAATTTTCATGGCAGTAAGTTATCTTGATCTATTTGTGACCAATAATAGCATTTTGTAGGTTGGTTGTTACCCAAATTTGTCTTGAAAATAGCCTCACAGATACTTATTTCTCTTTGCTGTTCTGGGTAGTGGAGAATGTGTAGGAAAGCAGTCAGACAGCCTGATTTAAATGATTTAAAAAATCATAATATTAAAAGAAAAAACCCAAAATGGAACAGAAGGGAGCTAAGAGACTACTGTGTCATTTGTATTGTGCTAAGCATCTTTGGGTCTAAAATGAAAAGCATATGATTTTGAAAGTAATTACTTACAAGGGTGATTTGCACCTAAACTTTAGATGTAAACTTCTTGCCATTATTATAATAAGGATGCACAGTCTTTAAAAAATATGATCATGATTTTTTTTTTAAATTTTCGTAGATAAAAGTTCTCTAAGCAAAGAGGTTAGAGGTCTTTTGGCCTCCTCTACCCATTTCCCCCTCTGATTTCCCCACCTCATTTTATCCCTCTGTGTGGGAGGGGTTGTATGTTTCATCACCAACAGAATAATGATGTTGATTCAAATATAAGTAGCTGGGAGCTGAATCTTCTACTACTTTTCAGGACTCCTCCATGATCATGCGTAATTTTTGTTTGAAATGACAGGTGCTGTGGTCTAGATAGTGTTTCCCACAAAGTCCATGTGTAAAAGCTTGGGCCCCAGGGTGGCAGTATTGTGAGATGTTGGAACTTCTGGGAGGTGGGTCCTGGTGGGAGGTGCTAAGATCCCTGTGGATTGTGCCCTCAAAGGGGATTTGTGAGACACTGCATCCTTCCTCATTCTCTTTGCTCTTGGCCATGACCTGAGAAGCTTTCTCTGCACTCTTTCCCCACCATTGCCATCAGTACCACCATTAGTGCCAAAGCAATGGGATTTGTCTGATGTGGGACTTGAACCTCCAGAGCTGGAGGTTCTTGAACCTCCAGAGCTGGAAGTTCTTGAACCTCCATTTCTTCTATAAACTAATTATCCCAGATATTTTGTTATAGTAATGCAAAGCTGACTATTACAATGGGTAAGCAAAATTAGTTTTTAGTTAGCAAAATAGTTTTTAAAATAAAATTACAGTTAGACTTCTCTTCCTATTATAACCATGAAATTGCACTAGTAAAACATTCAAAACCACCTTCTATCCACTGTGAAAAAAGGAGCGCAGGAGGGCGTGAATACCTGGACCAAATGCTGACTCGGCCATTCCTTCGCTGTATTCCTGGGATCGATTTCGGAGCTGGGAATGGTGCTGGTCTCAGTCTAACAGTGTCTCCCTGCCGCAGTTGCCAGGAGGATTAAGAGTACTGATGCAAGTGAGCTCTGAGAACATTATCACAGAAGTGTTGGCTGTTCGTCAACATCACCACCATCATCCTCTTTTCTAGAAGGATAAATCTTCTTAATCCCCACATGCAGACTGATCATCTTTCCCCCCTTTTTATTAGTTCTTTTTAGTTGCACGTAGTGATAGGATTCATTTTGACACAATTATAAAGGCATAGAATATAATTTGCTCTAATTCAGCACCCAGTACTTCCCTTTTCTGTCCTTTCTACCCTCTCCTTGTTCCCATCCCTTTACTCTGCTGATCTCTTTTCGCCATTTACTTTTTTACTTTTTTTATTTTTGTCAGTGTCTTGTGGAAATACATGATGGTGTGATTCACTGTGGTATATTCATATATGTACACAAGAAAATTAGGTCAGATTCATTCCATTATTCTTCTCTTCTCCCTCCTCCTCAAACCCCTTCACTACTCCATTGGTCTTTCTTCTCTTTTGATGGTCCCCTATTTCTCTCTTTCTCTCGCCCTCCCCTTATTTTGAAATAGCTTCCACATAAAAGAGAAAACATTCAACCTTTGTCTTTCTGATTCTGGCTTGTTTCACTTAGGATCATAGTCTCCACTTCCATCCATTCATCAACAAATGCCATAATTTCATTCTTCTTTATGGATAAGTAATACTTCATTGTGTATATATACCACATTTTCTTTTCTTTATCCATTCATCAATTCAATGGCATCTAGGTTGGTTCCATAGCTTGGCTATTGTGAATTGTGCTGCATAAACATTGATGTGGCCATATCCCCATAGTAAGCTCATTTTAAATCTTTTGGATATTTACTGAGGAGTAGGATAGCTAGGTCATCTGGTGCTTCCATTTATAGAGTTCTAAGGATTCTCCATAGTGCTTTCCAGAGTGGTACTAATTTGTAGTCCCACCAACAATGTGTGAGTATGATCATCTTCATCTTGTTGTGCATTTGATCAGCTTTTGTCTCTGCAAATTGCAGGTGGAGTCCTTTTTTTTTTTTTTTTTTTTTTTTTTTTTTTTTTTTTTTTTTGTTCTGGGGATCAAACCCAGGGCTGCTTTACCATTGAGCCACATCCTCAGCACCTTTTGTATTTTATATTTTAAGACAGGGTCTTCCTAAGTTGCTTAGGACTTCGCTAAGTTGCTGCAGCTGACTTCGAACTTGCAATCCTCCTGCCTCAGCCTCCCAAGTTGCTGGGATTACAGGCATGCGCCACAATACCTGGATGAAGGTGGAGTTTTAATCAAATAATCTTTTATGCAAATAAGCTGTAGTTTCAAGCACAAAGACACAGCTATTGGTCTCTGTTACTCTGATATAGCATATCAAGAAAGAGTAAGAACCTGGCTCCTTAATTTAGATTATGTTTAAAAAATTTCCAAAGTAATATGTTGAATTATTGTCAATTAACAAAGATATTTGTTTAAGGGACTTGGGACAAGGAACAGGGTCTAGTGGGTAAAAACTGGGACACCAGGCAGGCTAAGAGGTAAAACACAAAGAATATTCCTTATCAAATAGTCCCACCTACATTAGGATTTACAAGGAGAGCAGAGAGTCTGGAAGTTTGGGAAGTACACGAAAGCTAGGCTTATTCCTGGGGCCCTAGATTTTGGGACCGTCACTCTTTTAGTTAGTTTTGTGTTGCTGTGACCAAAAGATGAGACAAAAATAATAGAAAGGAGGAACAGTTTTGTTTAGTCTCACTGTTTCATAGATTCAGCCCATGGTTGGCTGACCCTATAGCTCTGGGACAGAGGTGAGGCAGAAGAACATGGTGGAGGGGAGTGGCAGAGGAAAATAGCTCAGGACATGGTAACGCGGAAGCAGAGACACAAGCTCTATTCACCAGGCACAAAATATAAGCCTTAAAGGCACTCTCCCATTGACCCACCTCCTCCAGCCTCACCCTACGTGCCTACCATTACCACCTAGTTAATGTGGTTTATCACCATATCAATGGTTTGACCCATTGATTAGCTTACAACTCTCATAATTTAATCATCTCCCCTCTGAATGTTCTCACTTGTGAGATTTTTGGGGACACTTCCCCATGGTGTTGGGAGGTTATGTCACTACACAGCTCCTACCTCACTTGCCATTTTGATCTTTTTGTGTTCCTATGCCAGAGAAGTGGTCAGTATTATAATACATGATAATTCTACCCAACACTACAAAGTTTTAGTTGACAGACATGCATCAAATACAGATATTTTGTTGAAGTGCTCAACTGGTAAGCATAATCTACTGGTGTTGAGGCTAAATGGAACACCATCACTAGGGTGACAAACTGATTCTCATTTGCTCAGCACTTTCTTGATTCTACCACACAAATCCAATGTTTGGGAACCCCTCTCCTCAGTCCCAAGCAAAGGAGGATAGTTGGTTACTGTAGCTATCATAGAATAAATATCTGGCTGCAAAAAACCTGAAATGAAAATTTTGGGGGGGGTCAAAATTTAAATGCTGGACCCAGTAGAAGAACAATAATTTATCAGCACTATCAGCTTTCAGATGCACATGTGGTCACTAAAATGCATGGGATAGGAACAGATATTTACCTTTGACTGAGGTCAGTGGACATGGTCTTTCTGGTTAATATTACCAGTATAAGTAATTGCTAAAGTAAATATCTCCTGGGACAGACGTAGTATTAAACTTTCTGTATTTTCTTACAATGATGACTAAAGAGTGTTCTTTAACTCCTGGGCTTGATAATTAGTCAGTAATGATGGTACAATTTTGCTGAGGGAATTCCACAAACCAAATATTTCTCTATGTATTATTTTAAAAAAACTTAAAGCATTTTTATGTATAAAATCAATGTTTCATAGTCAACAGTAATTGCTGTAGCATTTTACTCTGAAATTCATGAAAATATTCATAACTGATAAACCTCAGAAACTAATGCACACAAGGAGACTTTAATCCTACCTGCATCTAAATTTGTAATCCATAGTTGAAAGTGAATGTTACAACAATAACATCACATCCAAATGACATAACCCTGTTTATGGTTCTGATATTGATACACTGTTTAGACATGAGGGTAAATTTTGCCATTTCAAGATCATTGATTCCACACAGTTTCAGGAATACCAGAAATGACTCTGCAGTAGGGCATAGCTATGTGGCCTTATAAGAATGAGGCTGAAGTCAAAACTGAAGAGTTTGTTGTTTTCGTCAGCTATGTTGCTGCTGGGATTAAAAGACCTGACAAGAACAACGTTAGGAGGAAAAGGTTATTTGGGGGCTCATGGTTTCAGAGGTCTTAGTCCATGAACAGCCAGGTCCATTCCTTGGGGCTTGAGGTGAGGCTGAACATCACGGCAGAAGAGTGTGGCAGAGGGATATAGCTCAAAGCAGGGCTCCTGGAAGCAGAGAGAGACTTCACTTGCCAGATACAAAATGTTACCCCAGAAGCACACCCCCAATGACCACCTATTCCAGCCACACCCTACCTGCCTTCAGTTATCATGCAGTTAATCCCTGCCAGAAGATTAATTTATTCTCTGATTGGGTTACGAATCTCATAACCCAACATTTCTCCTCTAAGATGTCTTGTATTGTTTCACACACAAGCTTTTGGGGGATACCTAGTATCCAAATCATAGTTTTTCTACCCTGACCCCCAAAAGCTCATGATCATCTCACAGTGCAAAATACATTTTGTCCATTTCCAAGAGTCCCCATAGTCTCATCAGTTCCAAAATTGTCCAAAAGTTCAAGTCCAAAGTCTCTGAGTCTCAAAGCAAACTCACATGGTGAGCTCCTACAAAAATCAAAAATAATTTAAAAGTATCCAAGGAATAAAGATACAGAATAAACCTTTCCATTCAGAAAAATAAGAGAATAGAAAGAAATGATGGGAGCAAGGCAAGACTGAAATCCGCTGGGGCACACACAAGCTGCAGCTCCGCATCCAGCGTCTGGGGCGCTGGTATCATGATGCTCTCTACAAAAGGCTTGTGCATCTGCCCTGGGCCTTGCAGTCCCTGAACTCTCTGTTGGTTTGTCTGTGCTCAGTTCCTGCAGCTTTCTCCAGCAGATGTTCCATGGTACTCACTCTTCCTAATCTTAGTGTCTCCGCAGTGGCGTTGGCTTCCCCCTCACATCTTCATGTATTGTCCTCTCAGGACTCCGACCCTCCTCAGGGACTCCGACGCTGGGGCACTTTGCCTGGCCTCCAAGGCCTTCCTTTGAAAGCTCTGTGGAAGCCTCCATGACCCCCTAACTATAGCATCGTGTGATCCTGCAGAATCAGCATCATGTGGTTGTCCCCAACATCTGTTGCCACGTTGAGCAGTAGCCAAGCATTCAGGGACCACAGCTGCGGTGGCCTCCCAAAGCCTGGGTGGCTGAGCATGTTGAAAATTCTTCCTAGGTTCCCTGTGCCCCATCAATCTCTTCTCAAAGGGACTGTATTTTCCTTTCTAGAATCTGAGCTGGGTATGGTCTGCCAATTCCTGAGATTCCCTCCAGCCATCTTTCTTTTTGCCTCTGGGCAAAGACTTTGGCATTTTTTTTAGTGGTGGTAATGTCTTTAACAACTGCAACTTCCTTAGCTGCAGTTTTACTTCCACCTTTCCAGTTCAGGTTTTTCCAATTTTTCAGCTCTTGTTTTCTGCACCTGATTGTCACTAAAAATTTGACTAACAGCCACCAGCATTTCCCATGCCACCACCCGAATACTATCCTGCCTAGAAAGTTCTTCTGCCAAATTAAGAAGTCCATTGCTTTTAAAATCAGGCTCACAGAAAGTGTTATGACATAGGCAAAATGCAGAAAACGTCTTTGTCAGAACGTAACAAGAGTGGCATCTAGTCCGGTTACCAATATGGTCCTCTTCTAACATCTCATGAACGCTGTTTTTACTGCCCGCAGTCCTATCAGCATTCTGGTCTTCTCTCCCACCAGAATCTCCCATTAAGCTCTGCTTACAATAATCCAAAGCTTTTCCAGCTTGCATGGCTCATCTAAGCCTTTTTGCATTGTTTCACACAGGAGCTTTGGGGGACCCCTAGTATTCAAACCGTAACACATGCTCTGACTAAATTGGCAGCAAGGTCACATGTTGTAATGCATGCACCTGAAGAACAATTAATGTGAGTTTAAGGAGGCTTTTGAAGCCACATCCCTGTGAGCTTCCACAAGTGTTGTCCGCTTCTTGCTGCTGCTACATTAACTGGTCCATTCACTCACTCACTCATATTGTACCTGACGGCATTTTAGCAGGGGTTCCCCAAGGACCAGGCTAAATGAGCCAAGGGCCTCCTGGGTGCAAATTCAGGTGGCTAAACCGAGGATAGGATTGCACAATCATGCTGCTGTGGTTTGGATGTGGTTTCTCCCCTAAGGATTCATGTGTTGAAGGCTTGGTCCTCAGTGTAATGATGCGACAGGTGGTAAGGCTTTCAAGAGGTGGGGCCTACTAAGAAGTCCTAAGGTCATTGGGGGCCTCATCCTTGAAAGGAACTAAAACAGTTTACAAGGGACTCTGAGTTAGTTCTTATGAAAGAGGTATGTTATAGATGATTAAGTCTGTCCACCCAACTTGCTCTGGCCTTTTGTTTGTTTGTTTGTTTTGTTTTGTTTTGTTTTTTAATTTTTATTTTTGCAGGGCTGAGTACCTAAGTTGGGGTCTTGTGCGTGCTAGGCAAGTGCTCGGTCACTGAGCTAAATCCCCAACCCATTGCTCTGGCCTTTGTTTATACGTATGATCTCCTCCTCCCACACTGATTTCTGTTGCTGTTGTGATACTATCTGCTAGACCCTCACCAGTGGCCAAACCAATGGGGCCTACCTGGTCTTACATGTTTGATGTCCAGAACTATGAACTAAATAACCCTCTTTTCTTTATAAAGTCAATATATCTCAGATATTTTCTAATAGTAACAAAAAATGAACTATCACACATCCATGAGTAGCACAAATCTGATGACTACATGTGCATGTGTTAAACATATGGATGGTAAAAGTTAAGTGCCAATTTGACCTGTTAAGTGATAAGCAAACAACTGGTAAAATATTACCTCTGAGTTTGTCTTTGAAGGTCTTTCTGAAAGAAGTTAGCATTTGAATTAATTGACTGAGTGAAGGAAAATCAGCCTCATCAACATGGCAGGCATTATCAAGTTTGTTGAGAGTCCAAATTGTTAAAAAAGATGGACAAAGAACAAATTCACTCTGTCTTCTGGAATTTGGACATACATTTTCTCCTGCTCAGAGCTCCAGGTCTTCAGATCTTCAGACGGAGAGACTTATAACATCAGCATGGCACCCCATGTCTTTGGTCTCACACTGAGTTATGTTACCTTCCACTACTTTCCTGGTTCTCCAGCTTTCAGATGGCATACCACGGGACTCCCTGGCATCCGTGTTCATGCTAGTGAGGGGATCTTTTTTTATTGGTACATTATGGTTGTACATAATGATGGGATTTGTTGCCGTGTGTTCATAGATGCACATAATACAACAATATAATTTGGCCAACATCTCCCCAGCACTGCCCCACTTCCCTCCTCCCATACCCTGGTCCCTTTACCTCTCTTGCTGGGGAATATGTTTATTCTAATATGTCCAAGTATACTGATATAATTTTATACCGATGAAGAACGTTTTTTAAATGTATGTGACAATAGTACTTACAATGACATAAAAGCTTGGCGTGTACCTTATTTTGCCTCAGTTGCAGCATTTCCCCTTCCCCTCCCTTCCTCTCACCTCCTATTCTTTTCAGGTATATTAGACAGTCCTCTAAGGATCTGATATAGCTATATCTAGTCTTGTTTTTCTGGAGAATTCCTGATTAATAATACATGTTAGTAGACATTTGGAAATCACAAACAATTTTCAACTTAGCACAATTTTACATTATTTAGAGACCTGTTGGTGGCCCTTGGAGACAGTACTTAAATATTACTGAAGGGATTAGTCAGTATAAATTTAGGAATGAAGCAATGCTTATTTTCTCCCAACTGTCCTCTTTCATCCCTCGCAATCAGACTCAATAGTAGCCTCTATTCATACCCTCCAGGATGATCTTTTCCTATAGGAAACAAGGTGAATGCTAACATCTCTAGCACTCCCTTCTCCCACACATCAACCCACCCCAAACTCACTTTTTTCACTCTTTTAATCATGGAAAAGTATACATAACATACAATTTACTGTTTTAACCACTTTTATGCTTATGGTTAGGGGTATTGGGCACAATCACATTGTTGCACAACCATCACACCACCATCTGCAGAATTTTTCATCTTCCTTAACTGACACTTTGCATGCATTATATGCAAACTTTCCATTTTTCCCCTGTCCCAAGCCCCTGGCATCCAACGTTTCACTTTATTTCTCCATAAAATTGACTACTGTAACAGCATTTCCTGTACAGAGGTTCATATATTATTTGTTCTTTTGTGATTGTCTTCTCTCACTTAGCATAATACCTTCGAAATTCACCCATGCTGTATCATGGTTTAAGATGTTCTTTTTAAGGCTTAAAATTTTTCCAATATATCTATATATACCACATATGGTGTATATATTCCTATGCTGATAGACACTTGGGTTGTTTCTACCTTTTGGCAAGTTTGAATAATACTACTCTGAAGATGGGTATACAAATATTTATTCAATCACTTGTTCCCAATTATTTTGTGTTAGATCACATGGTTTCAATCACTCCTCAAATCTAAAATGTAGGACCCCAGACAGGATTAGTGGACTCCTATTCCGCTCTGTTTCTTTTATGGAAGAATCTGTTATTCTCAGAAATAATCTGAGTGTTCTTGCATATTCCAGTTTCAACTCCCTTTGGCTTCTCTATGACTTTTTGACCACTCCCCAGCAGTGACATGTTCACAGGTCCAATCTTTTTTCAAGGTCTAATCTATCAGTCATTAAAATTTCTCAAACTCTTCTGCTAAGTTTCCCCCCTAGGATTAGAGCCCCACTGCTATTGGTTTGAATACAAGTGACCCTTCAAAATTCATATGTTAGCTTGGGTGAAAGGTTGTCAGCTTGGGTGAAAGGTTGTCAAACCATGTATTAGACCCAGCAAAGGCATAGCAACACATAATCTAGGGGAACCATAGATATGTTGGGTGGGGAGAGGGAGGGAGCTCGGGAGACAATCAACAGAGTAGCATGCTCTTTAAAACCCCCCAGCCCTGGAAGCCAAATAAGTCTTATGCAATCATTTAATTCAGGAAAATTTGCAATCTAAACATTTATATCCCTTGTAGGGGTGAAATATAGAAGAACCAAGACACTGGGGTGTGGGCAGTGTGGGAGTAATTCTGATTTAGGAACAAATGCATATCATATTTTTACTTTACATGCATTTATGATTATACAATAATAGCTCCTTAATAAAGAATTTTTAAAAAATTGTACGTTGGAATTTAAACCCCAAGACAATGGTATTAATAGGTGGGACCTTTGGGAAGTACTTAAGTCATGAGGGCTCCACCCTCATGAATGGATTATCGATTTTGTGAAAGAGAAGCACCCTGGAGCCTGTTGTCCTTCCCCGGATCTTGTCTCATGAGGACTCAGTATTTATCTCCTCTGGAGAATGTAGCAATGAGGCACTGCCCTCTTGGAAGCAGATAGCAAGTCCTCACCAGACACCAGAATTTTTAGTGTCTTGATTGTAGACTTCTTAGTCTCTAAAACTGTGAGAAATGAATTTCTGTTATTCATAAATTACCCAGTCTAATGTATTTTGTCATAGCAACAGAAATGAACTAAGATATCTATGTGCTTAGCTTGGACTGGCTCCCTTCTCTGATTCCATAGGTGAGCTAGGCAGGGATGATGCACCTAATGTCTGTACTCATGTGCAGTCTTAGAGACTAAGTTGAACTAGGTAGTGTGTTCCTTTAAATTGATAGATACAAACTGCAATTCAGAACAGAATCAGAACTCAAAGTGAGAGCAGAAAAGGGCAGCAGGAGTCAGGCACAAAGCAAAACCAAAGAAAAGAAATTATTCAAGGTACCAGAAGCCAAGATAATCAGAAACAGGGGATTAGGTGGACGATGAGTTGAAGCAACAGTAGCATGATGTGTGATCAGGTGAGGTGTCAGGGGTCTGATTGCTGACACCAAGGCCCGGGGCAGGTTATGCCTCTTAAGTGCTGCACCTTGCTTCCGTATTGCACTTCCGCTGCCGGGACAGGGGACTCTTAATCCTGTGAAGAGAGAGATTCCAGAGTGACAAATTCTCCCTTCCTGATCCAACACTTCAACCACTGCCTGACGCTATTAGTCAATGTGTAGACTGGGAGCGATCTACCCAGCTCAATGACAAGAAAACTGTGTCTGTTTCTGGCCTTGTTCTGGATGGAAGCAAGTTTTCCCTAATCACTAGTAACGAGGGACTTGGACCTTATCTGGATCAAATGTAAGCTCTCCGTAGTATTTACACTTTCAAGCCAAGAATTCCATAAAGAATTACTTCAGGCTTGTAATACCCTGGGTACTTTGTAGAAACAAATGCAAAACCTCAACCTAGACCACTCAGGACTCCCATGACCAACGGGGGACATCATCATGAGATCATGGTGGAGAGATTTTGAGAATCAGTAGCAACGTTACACGTGCACAATGAACAATGATCTTCACCATTTCTCTAAATGATTTACACACAATCTGCATAAATAAATTATTTTATTTTAATAAAATAAAAATTACCACAAATTTATATCTCTCTCAAACAATAATGATATTATCCTTTTAATGTTTTTGTTATTAAAAAATTAAACCAAACTCTTTGCTTAAAGTTGTTGGTTTATTAGTTCAAATCAGGTAACAGTAACATCTATTCAACTCTCTTCTTCATGCATGTGTGCATGTGTGTTTGTGTATGCACAATCATTGTACTTTATTATACAATAATTTTCCATGCTATAAAATTTTGGAAAAAGGGAGGGAGGGAGTCATGAATGAAGGAGAATAACTGAATGGGCCTGGTACTCTTACGATTTCCATTCCCTCTTATGTTTTAGGCCTTGAATATTCTGCAACTAGGATTTGCAACTTTGTCCTGGGCATCAGAACCACCAACCTGTAGTCCCTATTGGGTATCCTAAATCTTCACTCTGCCATCTCACATTACCTTTTTATTTTCCATACTGGGGATTGAATCCAGGTGCACTTAACCACTGAGCCACATCCCTAGCCATTTTTTTAAAAAATTTGAGACAGGGTTTCGCTAAGTTCCTTAGGGCCTTGCTCATTTACTGAGGTTGGCCTGGAACTTGCAATTCTCCTGCCTCAGCCTCCCAAGTCATTGGGATTACAGGTGTGAGCCACCACTCCTGGTCCCTCATTACATTCTATTTCATTGCTACCTTTCCCTTCGGTTCTTCAGATGGATTCTTCAGTTGGATTTCTATATGGTTATTTGTATTGGTTTTCTTTATTATTTTTCAAGTAACTCTGAGATCTATTATTCAGTATCTCCTGCTTAAGCTCAAAACCCGGACTTCTATGTGTTTATCAAGGAGGAGTGTTAAAATTATAAAAAGAATTGATATAATTACTAGAAGATTGATTACCTTCTTATTATATCTTTAAAGCTCTTTAACACATCTGCAGAGTCGCCATTGTGATTATCATGATCAAAGGCAAACAAGCTCACAACTTTATTAGTATAGTTTTAGATGAATAAAAAGAGACAATGGCACTGTGTAAGGAATACTGTTTAAGGAAAGCACAGTTGAACTGTGCTTTCCTTCTTACTTAAATTCTCCTCAGTAGAGGGGGGCTGCCACTGATGCTCACCCAAGTGGGAAGAGCCTATATCATGGGGAAGGAAACAGCAATAGAACACCAGATGTTGGCTAATTATTTCCAAATGAAATTGACTAGACCAAGTTTTAAATAAAGCTAATCTGGGATGGTAAAACAAAGCTCATTCTTCCCTTGACTTATAAGTGGGGGTAATAAATCCAACCAGAGTACTCATTATCACCTCTGTATCCAGTTGGAGCCCTGGAGCTCAGGCTGCAGTTCATGTCCCTTCGTTCTGCTGCAAGAATCCTTGAGTCTCTGCAGCTGGGTGCTGGCTGGCTCTGAAGTTCTCCAGGCCTCACTTTCTTCTTTCCCCTTCTTCCCTGTGTGTAACTGTTTCCGTCTCAGCTAACTCTTCTTGGCCCATGATGTTTGCATCTGGGGTGACAAGGCTTAGCTATTCCATTGGTGGCTTTTGACTTGACTGACAGTCACGATAGACAATGCTTTCAGGAATTCCCAGACTTCAGTGGAATCTGAAGACCCCTTTACAAAAGCTCTGGAAAGTACCAGCAATTTGACAGAATGCACCTCTACTCTCAGTTCTGGGAAAGGATAGACACTCTTCTTAAAGGAGTAATAGATAAACAAAGAACCTGGGAAAAATTAAAAGTATAATTTTTTTTAAAAAAAGAGAGAGAAGGACAGTGAGAAAGAGAGAGACAGAATCAATTTTTATTGAGTTTTTCACATGGCTTTCATTGCTCTGACACTTAGTTGTGAATGTGGGTGCTGGGGTTTGACCCCGAGTAACTGCACATGCCAGGCAAGAGCTGTAACCGCCCAGCCACCACTCCAGCCCCTTAAAAGTATAATTTAAAGAAAATGAACTACATAGAGGAATGGAAGTCACTCTCTACCTAAAATGCATGGACTGGAATAAACCCACATATTAAAAAATTATTTTATTCACATTTTTAAGAAAATTCAAATGCATGCTCTATCTCTAAAGCTAAAACACACTGTCCTAAAGAGGAAAACACCTAATAGGTAGGTAAATTTCCTGGGGTTGTAAGTATGATTTCTAAGTTAAAAACCATGACAGAAACAGTAACACAAAAACAGATCTTTCTAAGTATTGCACTTCTGAAGCAGTGAAGACAAATACAAGAATGTTTTCCTTGACCTCATTACAGCTTGGCCCGGCATAGAGTTCCAGGGATGTCAGATTTTCCTCTCACAAATCTTGACATTTTCCCAAAAGGTTAATATCCTTGATATATAAAACCTTCATGACAGACAATGAAGAAAAACAACAAAACCATAAAGGTGCACACAAAGAACGGTTTATGGATGTCTGAGTGCAGTGGCTGGGCGGGGACTTCTGAGCAAGCAACTTATTTAGAGGAGATGTGGGGTGAACCCAGAGTGCCAGAATTGAGCAGGCTGAAATAGGGAAGGAGAAAGAGCCAAAATAAGGGAGTGCAACTGAGTCAGCCACCACCATGGGCAGCTGAGGAACGTGCTCCAATATAGAGAATATGCAGAATCAACCACCCAAGGATTGCTGGGGAGAAGTGTTTCCTCACTGTCCCCTAAGCCCTAATGGTTGAATGTTATCCCAAAGTTCGCAGCACTCTTGGGCTGCTTGCAGGGTGGAGATGTGCAGGGAGGAGATACACTGATGTCCCACTCCACAGTGTTGGAGAAGCCTGGAAGCAGGAGCACAGGGAGCGCTGAGTGCCACTTGAGTCACCTGCCTGCAACTTCCAGGGGTAAAATCAGGGTATAGTCAAGAAGAATCGGATTCAAAGAACAATAAAACCATACAAGAAAAAAATGCACCTGGAGTGCATTCAACTTCACTGTTGCAAAGGAGTGCAAATCACCACACAGGGTGGGGTATCTTCTCATAAAATTTGATGTGACTTTTTAGATGACAATTTTTAATGTTTTATTAACTTACATTTGACAGGTTAAGGGTATGGACTGTCGTGGGGTAAATTGTATTCCTAATACCTCAGAATTTCACTGTATTTGGACACAAGGTATTTTTTTATTTTTTAATTAAAGAGAGAGGGACAGTGAGGGGGGAGGAGAGAGAGAGAGAGAATCAATTTTATTTAGTTTTTCATGCGGCTTTCGTTGCTCCGAGACTGTGATGTGTACGTGGTGCTGGGTTTGAACTCAAGTACTATTGCATGCCAGGCAAGCGCTGTAACTGTTGAGCCACCGCTCCAGCCCCAGGACACAATGTCTTTATATAGGCAAGTAAGCTAAAATGGGGATGTTAGAGTGGGTCTTTATTCCATATGATTGGTGACCTTATAAGAAGACGAAACTGGGCAAACAAGGAGACCCCAGGGATGTACACCCACAGAGGAAAGGCGTGTGGGGTCCCATCTGCAAGCCAAGGAGAAAGACCTCAGGAAAAACCAACCAGGCCGACACCTCCATCTCAGATGTGTAGCCTCTAGAAGTGTGAGTAAACAAATTTCTGTTGTTAAAGTCACCCATCCTGTGGTATTTTGATATGATAGCCATAGCAGACTAATACAAGATCATGAATCTTAAATATCTTCCTATGCTGTTTGTCACAGCTAGTTCCTCTCAATATCCACTCTGCCTTACTAATAAAATCCAAGTTTTTTGTTTGTTTCGGTTTGGGGAAAATAAGCAGTGTGTCTAGCACTGGGCAATGGCCTGTGATTGCTCTGAGCCAGTTTTGAAAATCGTTATTTCTTGCTTTCCCAGCATGCGTCAAAAGTAGGGTTGACCATGTGATCAGGGAGCAAAGGGCAGAAAGTGTACGGCTTCTGGGGTGGCTTTGCTTTCCTGATAGAGGGCAGAGGGCAGCGGCATGCATGTGCTTCCACACTTTCCTGCTCCTGCTCAGGCACAGATGGGAGGCAGCCTTTGCAGACCCACAGCTTTTCGTTCTACTCTCTTAGCAATTTCATTTCAACAGGGGGCCTTTTATCCAATAGCGTGAATATGGGGCCTTGGTATTGCTCCTTCCAGTCTAGCTTCAGTAACATGTACATAACTGAACCAACTCATGAGGACTGGAAGAATGAAATACTTTGAGCAACCAGGTCTGATCAATACCCTGACCTTAGAGGGTGAGGTTGATGTCAGCCTGGGTGTGTGTGTGGGGGGGGTGGGTGTAGCTGCCCAAAAGGAAATCAGGGTATTGATACCAGATTGAGGACCAAATGCTGATCAGACAAGACAACTGATGTCCCCTACACCTGACTAGCTCTTTTTCCTCCTCCTTCATGTCTAAGCTTAGTGATTAATTGCACCGTGTAGTTTTCCTGACCACCCCCACTGCCTCTATTCCTTTTTCCCCAATACAACCCTGTACCCTCTCTATCACAGCAGTTTTAAATCGTTTATAATTGCCTGTTTGCTTCTCTTTATTCCTGATTAGACTACAAAAGCTATTAAGGCAGGGATCTTGATTATCTCATTCACCATTGCAACTCTAATGTCTACCAGAGCGTCTGGCAAATAAAAACACTTGATAAATATTTGCTGAAGGAATGAAAATGTACTGCTAAGTACGCATCTTGGAAGACAAGTATAATTGAAAATGCTTTCAAGCACATGAGCATGATAGATACCATGGAGAGAATGAATGTATTGGTCTCCTCCTACCACGTCCATATACTTATTAACTTCACTCCCTCAAGGGAGGAAGTATTGATACTTTGCTCAGAATAAAGAACACTCATTGGGCTATATTTAGCAATATTCTTTAAAGATAGCTAACTATAACTATTGCTCTCTTTTCCTTTGCAGATATAAACAGAGTGTGGATTTTTGATGCAGGTCAAACCAGCTTACTTTTTTCTTTTCCATCACCCTGCTCTGAAATCTGCAACTGAGTGGTAAATTCTGTCAGAGATTGCTTTGCAGATCTCTCTTCCCGAAAATGCAACTGAACTTGGAATTGAGAGAGAAGATAGGGGACCTGCTGCCCCATCTTTCTCTTAGGCTATACCGTGTGCTCCACACGGCTTCTGGAGACCTTGCATGCAGGGTTCCCAAGCTCTCACGTACTAATCAAGAAAGCAGTTTCTGGTTTCTCATCTGCTAATCTTCTCTGTGTCTAGCTTCCTCTATAGGAAAAAGTGGTCATAATAGAAAAGGATTTGGGCTGTAAGGGGATGACAAATACTATTGTCCTGTCTCCTGATTCCTAAGAGGTTTTTGCTAGCATAGCACCTCCATTCCCCCACTTAGTCCCTAAATCAGCATGAATGAGATTCCTAATGGACAGAAAACTGAAGACAGGATTGATATGGTCTGAAAAAGAGATTATCCAATTCCTACAGGGTCGTGGTTAGTCTTGATTTTATACTCTTAGTGCCAAAAACAGTGCTATTCGTGTGGACCAGGATTCTTCCACTGAAATATGTAGAGCACTTTGAGACTGACTAATCTATACTGCACGGAGATGACAGACATGAGTGGGAGAATGTTATTTTTTAAAAATAATTATTGAACAGAGTAATCGGCACAGCTTTAGCAAAACATCATTAAACAAAGTCTGGGTACAGATTCAAAAGGCATTAAATATTTTTAGCAACCTAATAGTTATTAATTTATTAATTCAATAAATATTTATTGAGAGATTCCAACTGACTGGGCCTTTAGCAGACCTGGGGATGCAAAATGGTAAACCAGGAAACTGATCCTGGAGGAGATAACTCTCAATGGAGGGAGAAAGACACACAAATTGTTAAGAAATATAAGGGCTAGAGCTTGCCCGGCATGCACAAGTACACGGGTTCAAACCCCAGCACCCACCTACACAACTGTCAGAGCAATGAAAGCCATGTGAAAAACTCAATAAAAATTGATTCTCTTTGTGTGTATCTCTCTCTCTCTCTCTCTCTCTCTCTCTCACTGTCCTTCTCTCTTAAAAAAAAAAGAAAAGAAAAGAAATATGATGCTGGGGAATAGACCCAAATTTGCCTCTGCCAGGATTGTGTTGCCTTACAAAATCCAGCAAATCCTTTAAGACCAATTCCCATCTGGCTTTCTTCAGGAATCCTGAAGTGCTCAGTTCAATCAAAACAAATTTCTTGTCTCTGGTTCTCCAGTTTATATGTTAGCCAGTAGTTTTGTTTGTGTCTTTCCCACATTTGATTTTATATTCTTGAAGAACGGAAGTTATATCATAACCATCACTGTACTCTCCAGTTTGGTCAGCACAGTCTGTTTTTTCAGTAGTAAACACTGAATATCTGTTGGATTGAAATAAACTTCATTATGTTAATCACACAATTTCTCTTGGAGGTCCCAATAGATAGTTTCCATGTTATAAAGCATAAAAAGGAAATAGATGCAGCACATTTCTAGTTAATGGTCTTAATTTTGAGTAAGAAATTATTTACTTGGACTTGCAGGAAAAGAATAGGTGAAAACAGTATTGTTTTAATTTTAATGTCATTATAGTAAGTGTATGTTGCTTCCATGGAAAACGTAGAGATTTGTAGACATTATTCTTCACCTGAAGTTTGCAAAGATAATGAAAATGCATGCAAGTTGAATCAAGCTAGTGAAAAGAATGTTCCTACCAATTACTTATTATTGATTTTATTGGGGAAAAGATTACATAAGAGTTAGTCTAGAAAAGCAGGAATGTCAGAAATTGATGTTGAGATGATGGAAAACATATTTTCTGTCAGAAATAGAGCTGGGATTATACAAAGCAAAGTTGGAGATAGATACTGGGGTAGGTAAAAGCATGTAGAGAGATTTGACTAAAAGGTAGGACCCAGCACCGGATGTGAAACACAAGAGGCCGTTGCAAGTTCTGGTAAGAGGCAGCTGACAGCAGCTAAGGCCCTGAAACTTGCTTCTCTGGGCCTCAGTTTAGGTTTAGCATGAGATAGTTTCATGAAGGATCCTGAAAATTTGGAAAAATAGAAATCTTTCGTTTTAAAAAAATAATAAAAATATGCTTTGGGACAGTTAATCAGTGTAAAATGCTTTAAAGGAAGAGATCATGGACACAGGATATCCAGTTAGAGGCAGCTGTGTGTGTCCCAGGAAGAGGAGATGAAAGCACAGATTAAGATGGAAGGGAGAAGAGACAGGAAGTGAGGCTCAGACAACTCACTTCTCACTTAGGTTCTGTCTGCCAAGATGTCACTTTACCTCTGAAAGCCTTTTCATTTACCAATGACTCACTCTGTTTTGAGTTTCCTTTGTTATTACTGATTATAATAATAAAGAACTGATTAGCACCCTCACCATATGTTAGGGCCTTGGAAATAAACCTAAATGACAAAGATGTTTCTTCTTTGAAAAATCCTTTGTGATTTTAATTTCTCACACACTCATGACATATGTCTGAAAGGGTTGGTGATTCAGATAATTTAGCATTATTGTTCTTTGCCATTCTCCTCTTTGATGTGAAGTTTGCTACTCCGAGAACTAAGGTGTGTATGATTTCTCTAGGACTCTGTAATAGTTTCCAATGATGGCTGGAAAACATGTTCATAGGAGGCTCAGCCAAGGGCTTTTAGTCTTTTGCCCATAAAAGTGAGTCTGATATAAAAGAGTACCTGAGAAACTAGGCATTACCTTCTAATGAAGGAGAGGCAATAGGGACTGAAATTTTCTTATAGTATTTTGTGAATTTCACTATTTCGTACCAGATGGAGTTAACTTGCTAGGAATGCCTGAGATACAAAGTTCATGTGAGGTAACATTTTTGGGTATAATTCATTGTAGTCCATTCCTTAGCTTTTAGAAAACAAAAGATATTGAAATACATGAATAAAGAGAATATTCAAGACAACAATTAAAAAAAACAACCAACCAGCTGCATTCCATTTTGGAATTAAGACTTTAAAAAAGATAAGCAGTTAAAATCTGTTCTTCGAGTCTAACGTGTTAAGTCTCTGGTTATGAAATCCAGAATTGAAACTGTTTTCAAAAAATTATTGTTCCACAAATCATAGTCTACTGAAAACATTCTTGAAACCTAACACTTTCCTTCATAGCAGAAAGTGAAATGATAATATTCAATAAAACATGACCCTACGAAGAGTATTAGCAGATATTCACTTTGCCATTGAAGAGTCCCCATGTTACAACAATAAATTTCGCCTAGTGATGTCCTTTGCCTGGACTCCTAGGACCTTATCTGCTATTTTCCTTGAATTTTTAATGAGTCAACTGAAGCACACAAACTGATGTGACAGAGGGAGTCATTTCAGTCAAATATATATTGTAATATAATATATCCAGAATGTATTTTTCCACTGGTACACAGTCCTCAGCCCCATTTTCTTTTGCTTTCTTTTCCTGGATCTATTTTCCTAAAAATAGCAAGGACTTAATTACAATTTTCTTGTTAACTCTTCCAATCCCCCATATTGAATATTGTCCCTAAAGGGTCAACTGTTTTGCTTCATTTTGGTATCCTATTACACGCTTTAGAAGCCAAAGATTTTAACATCTTATATTGCAGACACTTAACGTCTAAAGGATTCAGTTGAACTTCATCTCTACAACTTAGTTTGACCTTACTCTGTACTGCACATCCTGCCTGAGAGCAGGCAGTCTACTAGCCAGTCTACTCTAGTAATTTCCCAAGTCAGGATAAATTAAAGTATTGCCAAGTTAAGATTCTACTCTTCTCTATTCTTCTTTGGAGAGTGGCGTTTGGGTGTAGTGGGAGATTTGCATCAGGCAGAGGCAGCAGGAATGAAGGTAAGCTGGTGACCCTTGACTCTGCTGCTAATGTAATAGTCTGTCTTCTGTCCTGGGCTTTTGCCCAGGACCACTGTTGTAGCTACTCTGAATAATGTGGTCTCCTTCCTTGATTCTATGCCAAGTGTGATACCTAAAAGATTTCAGTTTCATATTTCCCAGCTGGTGAATGAAATGTTGCACCCTTGTCATTGCAAGAACTTCGTAGCAGGTGATACCCTTCAGCAAATTTTCACGTTCTGTTTTTGGACACACAGTTTTGGATCTCTTCTCCACCATTTGAGCATCACCAGAAAAATTCACAAGGAGCTGTCCTCAGGCTTCTCCTATCTGTTTTCATTATTCTGTTGCCAAACTTCTCTCTCCATGGTCGGGTGGTACTGGTGCTATTGCTGGACAAGAAATTGCTCTTACAACATTGGATGCTAGATACCGATCCTGATATTCCACAAATTTCAAAGAATAGTTTGGTTCAGGAATGTTCCCCAAAGGCCCATCTGTTCAAGACTTGGTCCCCAGTCTGTGAGAGTGCTGGAAGGTGGTGAGACCTTTAGGAGGTGGGGCCTTGTGGAAGAAAGTTAAGTCATTGGGGGATGTGCTCATGAAAGGGGTGTTGGGATCCCAGTTCCTTCCTCTCCCTCTTTTTGCTTCCTGGTCACCAGCAGGGTAATAGTCCTTCCTTACTGCATGCTCCTGCCATGATGTACTGTGCTACCACAGGCCCAGAGCAATAGAGCCAGTGACTATGGACTGAAACCTCTGAAACTGTGAGCCAAAATAAGCCTTTCCACTTTTTATGTTGATTATCTCAGGTATTTTGTTGCAGTGACCAACAGAGAAATTTGCCCTCATGTCACCTCTTCACCATTTTAAATCCCCAATTATTTAAGCACATAACATTCTCAATTTTTTGATATTAATTTTCCTAAGAAAGTAAGGAAAAATAAGATCAGAAAAATTGGTTCAACTGGATGGTTACTGTTTTCAAATTTTGCACCTGATCCCTAAATCCTTGCCAGTTACAAAAACATCTCCTTTTCAAAATTGATATCGTTGTCCATTGACCTTCACAACTCCTTTCCCATCTATCATAGAGATCCATATGCTTGAGTGTTCAAATGAGAGGGTCATGAAAACAAAGAGCAATTGTATAATCCAATGTATACTCTGGCTCCAATTGAGTTTTATGATGGAACCAGTAAGATTACTGATGAAGGTGCTAATGATAGCCTAGAGTCCACAGGATTTGTCTGTGTCTAGGCAGGAAAATGTTTCTCAGGATGGATAAGGAGTTTTAGCTATTCTTTGGACTGCTTAGGACAAAATAAGTGTTGTTTTCTGGAACTTCATTTTATCTCATATTTAGGAATGTTAACACATGGAAAGCTCTCGATCAAGGCTCTGGGACATCATTATCCATGGAAAGCCAGAGCAGACTCTACCTACAGAATTGCAGAAAGGCTGTTTGCATGAGAGGCCCACCATAAATCCACTTGGTACTAAGAGCACACAATGAAAACTCTTTTCAGATGAGAGATTTTAGACACAAAGAGCCCCAAGGGAAGAGACGGCAATGGAAACATCCATCAAGTAAGGAAAGGGTGTTCAGGAAATTGCTCTGCTGACTCCATCCATCATACTATCAGAGACTGCTGTGTTAATCCATTTACCACCACTGAGCATAAGCCTAAAACAAAATGCAGAAGTGTGCCTTAGGGAGAGCTTTCAACAAAACTTCCATAGAGGGTAATGTGGATGGTGGGGATTTCCCCCAAACCACACCCAAGGAGTACTGGAGGGGACTGAGAGCAACTTACCAACATGCAGCTGTGGGCCAGTTCATCCATGTGACTCCGTTGATTCTTGACCTGGGGAACATTTTCTCCTTCCCTGCAGCTCAAGTCCTGTTGTGAACACATGCTGTTGCTCTGTCTTTGCCTCTGCAGTGATATTTGAACCTGTTATTATCCTAAGGGTTAAAAACAAAATAAGGTCTTATTTCTCTGAATGTCACTGAGATCTATAAAGGCAATTGTATCATTAGAAATCCTGCAAATACTGCAATGATTATTAAAAAAATCTTCATAATGTTACTTTCTTAGCTTGTATAATTGCCAAAGAGAGAGAAGCAAATGCTAAGTGCTTTGCTTATTATTAAATGCTATCAATTTCAATATTAATACTTTGATAATAAAAATGATTCCTTTGTTTTTGCAGTGCCTTTCTCTTTTTACAGTACTTTCACATCTTTTATCTCGTTTGATTCCTTTATATGAATGTTCTGAAAGTTAAACATTTGCCTACTCTATTGACAAACTATTCTTTCAAATGTTGAATAAATCTTTTTTGGGGGGAAAGACATGAAATTATGTGATAGAAACAATCTTAGGCACATTATCCTCTGGCCATTACAATGCAGACTTAGCTGTGCGTGACTCTGAGTAGGAAAGAAAGAAGCTATGCCTTGAGAGATGACCCCAGTGCCACAGCTCCTCTGAGGAGCACACTGCATGGCCTGTGTCACACTTTCATTGGAAAGTAAAATAGACAAGTCACTCACTTAATTATGAGGTAGATTTCTAGAAAGGATATTTAGATTCTGGCTTCTTCAGGAAATCTGCAGACTAGTCAGATTCACCTTTAACCATGAGATGAACATACTCTGTTGATGTTAGTGTTTTCAACCTTTTTGAGTAGAACCTATTTTAAATATAAACTATCACACAGAAATGATAATACTTGTGATTTTATTACTTGATCACTGGGAGAACGGTAAGAATTTTTCTATCATTCATAAATAAATAGCTTTAAAGGTAATAATATACCTTTAAATCATGACATCACCATCTGCATGTGTTTTGTGTGAAAGTACCTGTATCTGTAGCTATGCATAGCCATACAGATTCTTATTTTGCCCCAAGGACCTCAGGAGTCCTCAGGATATCAATTTAGAGCCTCCATCACTTAACATCAAATTTGTCTCCAAAAATCACTTTACTAACTTATTTAACATTCTAAAACATTTCTTTAGGCATTGCATGATATTGGATTTCAGTGCTATGGAGGAAAGAAACAGAATCAGAGTTTCTTCAGAGCAGCTGGGAGTCTAATGACATTATATACATGTGTGTATATACACATGCTACACGTATAGTTACACACATATATCATGAACATAGTTGTACATACATACACATGTTACATATATGAAACTATATATATATATAATATGTATATGTAATACTAAGCGCAAAGTAATTCTAGGACTCTATATCCAGTGAAATGATAGCTCAGATACTCTGAACACCATTCCTCATCTGCTAAATCATGAAGTGGAAATAGATTTGTTGGAATCTTTTGTTTATGTTATAAATTATATCAAACACATGGTCAGATGTGGATGAGCAAGGCAGAAATTTTACTTCTGTTGAAGGACAAAAAGAAAATACTGGGAGAACAGGAAAATCAGGGGTTTTAACTCGAACTTAATGGGATGCTGACCTTTGGTCTGATTGGAGGAGCTCATATGCACAATGTATGCAGTCCACTAAAATGAGGTAGAGGCAGGTATAAAAAGGAAGTAGGCAGCAACTGGAAGAGATGGGGGGTCCCCAGAAAGAGGTAGACACATGTCAGTAGAAGTGTAAAAGAGATGAGTGGATATCGGAAAGGGTCCCTGGAAAGAGGTGGGCATACACAGGGGAGGGAGTTATTATCTCGAAGGGGGAGGGGATCTAAAAATGGAGGTAGTCTAGCCTGCATCACAGTCTTCAACTTTGACAGAAAAGAAAAGCATAAATCTTACACTTCTAGAAAAGGAAATAGAATATCTTTCTGGGAATTTATCTTTAACATTTCTACAGATAAAATCCCAAATTTGCACTCAAAACTATAAAACTCTCATAGAAGACAAGGTTGACCAGAGCCAGAAAAAAATAACAGATTCTTGAATTAGAATAATAGAGATTTTAAATATTGGAATTATTAGACTAGATAAAGTAATATTCCTTTTAATATTCATAGTAAAATAAATAGAAAGGGAAAATTTGACTAAGGAGAAAGATACTATACAATTAGAAAAAATAGGTTTAGGAAGAAAGCTAAATGAACTTTTTGGAATAAAAAATAATTAATATTCAGATTTAACATATGTTATAAATTGGTGCAATCTATGACCTTGGATTAGGTAATGATTTCTTAGATATGGTAACTAAAGCATCACTAAAGAAAAATAAACTTGAGCCAAGTTAAAAGCATTTGTACAAAGATGCAATAAAAAATGTGAAGACAAAGTACAGAATAGGAGAAAATACGTGCAAATAGTGTATATGATATTAAGATTTAGTGTGCACAATATATATACATCTTACCACAATAAAAAGACTAAGCAATCCAGTTTTTAAAATGGGCAAAGCCCTTAACCAAATATTTCTGCAATGAAGATGCACAAATGGCCAGTACACATGCAAAGACACTCACAGTACTAGTTATTAGGAAAACACAAAACAAAACCACAGTGAGTTCCACTTCATGACCAGTAGAATGGCTACAACAGTTTTTTAAAGAGCAGAAAATAATAGGCAATGTTAAGGATGTGGAAAAATTGGAACTCTCATACACTGCTGATAAAAGCATATAGTGCAGTTACTGTGGAAAAATAAGCTGACAGTTCCTCAAATGGTTGAACATACAGTCACAATATGACCATCAATGCTACCCCGAGGTACGTACACAATAGAATTGAAAAACATATGTCCATACCAAAACTTGAACATGAATGCTCCCAATTGCATTGACTCATAGTAGCATCAAATTAGAAACAACTGTGTCCATCAAAAGAGAACTACATAAGCAAAACACACTTATTCACCAATGAAAAGGAATGAAATACTTACATACATTACAGGTGAATCTCGAAGGTATTATGTTAAGGAAAAGCAGCCAGATACAAAAAGTCACATTTTAATGATTCTATCTATAGAAAAGGCCCAGATAGTCCAATACACAAAGTCAAATACATAAGGTAGGGTAGTTATTGCCAGAATCTAAAGAAAAGAGGAAGAGGGAATGAATGCTAATGGATATGGGACATTTTTGGAGTCGTAAAATGTTCTGGCATTAGACAGTGGTGTTGGTCACACGTGTGCATGTACTAGAAAGCACTGGATTGTTCACTTTAAATGGGTGAATTTCATGGTATTAAAGTTATATTTCAATTTTTAAAAAATTTAATATATGGGGCTGGGGCGGCAACTCACCAGTTGCAGCACTTGCCTGGCATGCGCGAGCACACGAGTTCAAACCCTAGCACAGCTAAGTGTCAGAGCAATGAAAGCCATGTGAAAATCTAATTTTCAGAATATATATATATATATATATATATATACAATTTCATTAGAAGCTTGTTTGTTCAACAAATAAATTTCTGAAAAAATTTATTCTCTCTGTCCTCTCTCTCTCTCACTGTCCTTCTCTCTTTAAAAAAATAAAAAATAACAAATTTAAAATATGTTACAGAAGATATTATTTATATAGAGAAAGAATAAGCAAATAAGACAATAGAAAAGATTATTTTAAATGTTTCTCAGAGGGAAAATGTGATAGAACGATGCATGATAGTGAGAATGAGATGTGGAAGAGAATGAGAAAGTTAACATTCTTCTAATTGGAGTAGTAAAAGAGCAGAGACAACAGGAGTGGGTCAATATGTAAGGAGTTATGTCCACAAGCATTTCAAATGAACTGAGAAAAACCAGTTCTCATTTTGAGAAACTGAACAAAATTTGAGTAACATAGTGATCAAAAGGAAACCCACAAATACACGCAGTATAATAGAACACAAAGACAAAAAGATAAGGCAATCTTCCCATAGGGAGAAAAAATATTTTTCTCAAAGTAAAAAAATAAAAAAATAATTTTTTTCTTAAGAAAAAATAAAAATGGAAGCCAGAACATAGTAGAATAATATCTTCAAGTGCTTGAGAGAAAGTGGATATCAATTTAGAATTGTATATTTGGTTAGAAAATGTCTTCTGAAATGATGATAAAATACGACACTTTCAGAAAAAAAATTGAGAGAATGTGGCAATAACCTGTCTCTTTAAAATACTTTATAAGCCTGAAGGAAGATGGCGGTTATCCCAGCGACACTGACCCAGTGAAGCTCCCGAGAGTCAGCTCAAGCTGCACGTCAGCACGTGGATTCCCACGGTAGGACGATTTTCCCAGAACGGGCAAACATTGCCTCCTGCTAATTCTTTAACCCCAAAAGAAAAGTGAAGAGCATTAACCAAAAACAAAACAAAACAAAAAAAAAACGAGGAAGCTGGTGCCAAACTCTTGGCCACCCCCACACCCGGTGGGAGTGGAACTTCCTCATAGGGGACCAAGCTACCCCTAATCAGATCCCCTAATCTGGCCTCCAACTCCCTAATTGGACCGCTCTTCATATATATGAACTTGGATTTAAGTCCAGATATTTTTTCAGCTCAATACCAAATTTACACCGGGTCCTGCGAGCTGCGCCAGCATTGGCGCGCTTGCCGGGGGGCGGGGCGTCCTGCCCAGCGAAACACGCTGTCGGCCTCTCCGCGCCGGGCAAAGGTTTGCAACCTGAAATGGAGGAAGGGTCTGAATTTCATGACCAAGCACCACTGCGAACTGACTGCCCATTGCATTGCCTAGTCTTGCAGAAAGCGCTGGGGAGAGATTGCTATCAATCTAGTCAGTGGCCTGTTGCCATTGTGACATGTCCCTGAGGGCGGGGGGAGTCTTCTACCCTAGCCCCTGCGTGTAACCCGCCACAAGAAGCTTTGAATATATGGGGCAACTTGGGTTTCAATTAATCTTCTGAGCTCCTCACATAGCCAAGACTGTGGAGTCCTGGGCACCTCAAGCAGGTCCCCTTCTAGTGCTTGTAACGGAGAATCACAAAACTCTAGAAAGACCTGGCCCTTTCCCTGAGGTCCTTAGCCAACAGCACTAAACAGCTCCTGAGCCCTTTGGGGCTCACAAGACACGCAGAGTGGGCCACCATTGATCCTGAGCCACTCTACTTGGATCAATCAGAGTCCCACGGCCTCTGTAAAAGGAGCAACTCGACTACCTACAATTTCTGAGCCCCAGACTCAAGAAATATCTGGAGTGTAGATTGGCTGGAAACAACCAACTCAGGCTTCTGCCCAGGGGGAGTCAAATACCCCTTTACTACAGAAAATTTCAGAGGAGATCCTCTAAGAAAATCCAGGCCACCGGACTCAACCAATCCATTTCTCCCCAAACAAGCTCAACTCCGAAAAATTCCCAGCCTGATCCCGGGTTTCATTACACCACCAAATGATACATACCTCTGGATCTAAGGGTCAGAAATTCTCGGAACTGTAACAGCTAGTGTGGTATTTTTATTGGAGGTGGGTTTTTTTGTTTGTTTGTTTGTTTTTTGTTGTTGTTTTTTTCTTTTTTTTGTTTTTGTTTTTGCTTTTGTTTAACGGGATTCCGCCTGAAAAATAAGATTTTCGAAATTTTTAACATTACTGTGGGTTTTCAGGTTTCTCTTTTGTTGTTGTTGTTGTTGTTTTTCTTTCTTTCTCTTCTTTCTTTCCCTTCCGTTCCCTCTGCTCCTTTCTTGCCTTACGACCAACTCGGAATTCTGGTGGAGGTGGATGTAAATACTTTTTGGTGTGTATGTAATGGTAATTGGTTCTTATTGCTTCAGGTCTCTAAGTCTTATTTAACCCTACTGCTAACTCTTTTCTCCAATTTAGTCTGGTAATTCCTTAATTTAAGCCTCTTTATCTCATTCTTACCCCTAGTCTTTACTCTATCAGCTCCCCAGTCATACGTACTCCTCAGTCCTATTAAAATAACCTACTCCACCCCACTCCCTAGTTCCCTGATACTTGGTAACAGGTGTGCTTTTATACCTCCCCAATTCACTTCCTTGACTTCCGAGTCAACCCTTCTCCCCAAAATCAGAGAGATCCCATCACTTGAAGAAATTGAAACTCCTCAAAATGGCTACTTCCTTGGTACCATACTACACAGTGAGAGTTCTCTCAAAGAAACCTGCCACTATTGGTGCTAATCATCAACTACTCGGTTTCAACTGGAATGGAATAGTATTGGTGCCTATAGCCTTCCAAATTCCCACAGAACCGTGTGGCATCTCTAGGTCTAGATTGACCAAATTTCTCCTCTTCACAATGAAGCAAAGTCATAAGAAGCTCCAATTGCTACAACAAGACTATCAAGACTAAAATAAAAGACAAGCTCTCTATCTCAAAAATGAGGAAAAGAGGAAATACTTCTCAAATCCAGTCTTCTCCACCTAAGGATCCCATAGCTGGGGCCTTAGACGAAAACCAAAGGCATTGTATTAACACTATGATTAGTAATGCAATCAAAGAGTTGAGAGAGGAATTAAGGAAAGAGATCAAAGAGCAATTTCAAGAGATGAGAGACAAAATCTACAGAGATATTAAGGATCAATTCCAGGAGATGAAAGATCAGCTTTACAAGGATATTGACATTCTGAAAAGAGATGTAGCAGAGCTAACAGGATTGAAAAACATGGTTAACCAACTCAAAGCTTCATTGGAAGACACCAACACCAGAGTAAACTCTAATGAAAATAGGTCTTCAGCGCTTGAAGAACGAGTATCAGATAATGAGGATCGCCTAAACAATGTAGAAATCAAAGAAGAAAAGTGAGATAAACAGCTTACTTTACATAATCAAAACTTCCAAGTAGTATTCGATGAGATGAGGCATAATAATCTGAGAATCATTGGCCTGGAAGAAAACTCTGAACAGCAAACGAGAGGATTCAAGAATCTTTTAAGTGAAATCATAAGCAAGAACTTCCCTCATGTGGTGATTGTTCCGGAATACCACATTCAAGATGCCTATAGAACACCAGATAGACCCAATCAGAGGAGAAACTCACCAAGACATATCATTTACAAATTGAATAACAGAGAAATTAAAGAGAGAATTCTAAAAGTTGCTAGAGTAAAGCCCCAAATCACATTCAGAGGCAAACCTATTCGCATCACTATGGATTTTTCAGAACAAACAATGAAGGCTAGAAGAGCTTGGAACAATATCTTTCAAGTGTTAAATAATAACAACTTTCAACCAAAGATAATATATCCGGCAAAACTCAGCTTCAAATGCGAAGGGGAAATTAAATATTTTAACAAAAACTCATGCTTACAAGATACGTGAACACTAATCCCGCTCTACAGAACATTCTCAAAGACGTTCTCTATTCAGAAGACAATGCCAACATTATGATAAATCTTTAATCAAGTGCAAGTTAACAATTATACAATACAAACACTAACTTTCAAGATGACTCAAAATTCTGTAATAGATACAATGTCAGTGAATCAGCCTCCCATATCTGTTCTTTCCTTGAATGTGAACGGTCTCAATGCCCCAATTAAAAGGCACAGACTGACCCACTGGATCAAAAAACAAAATCCAACAATATGTTGCCTGCAAGAGACACATTTGACACTCAAAGATAGACACAGGCTGAAAGTGAAAGGATGGCAAAACGTCTACCAGGCCTGTGGCCAAAAAAGCAAGCAGGTATAGCGATTTTAATCTCTGACAAAATTAATTTCCAACTAAAATTACTCAGAAAGGATAAAGAGGGACACTTTATCATACTTAAAGGGGCAGTTCACCAAGAAGATATAACGATAATCAACATTTATGCCCCCAATTACAACCCCCCAAAATACATGGGAAATATACTTAAGGACATTAATCCCCTCATTGATCTCAATACAATAATCCTGGGGGACTTCAACACACCATTATCAACTCTAGACAGATCATCAAAACAAAAAATCAATAAAGATGTCTCCAATCTAAACTACTCTATCAAACAATCGGGCTTAACAGACATCTACAGAATATTCCATCCTAAGACAGCTGAATTTACC
>PVKS010020942.1:0-36014 GCA_004027875.1 Aplodontia rufa | reverse complement strand
TGGAGGTGTAGGGAGGGGGATGGGGAGGGGGGAGGGTATATGAAGAACTCATAGGAGTCTGGAGAATGGGAAGATGGGGGAACCATCCCAGAAGCCGATGTCATTCCTCCACGAGCTACCCATTTAACGCATGAGTTCTTCTGGGGGAAACTGCAAAAGATGAAACCCAAGGTGGTTTATCTATGCTTTGGCATGCATGACCCCTGGATAACAAAGTTTATATACATTGATTGCTACTGTTTTGATAATGTTTCCCCCTCAACTGTATCTCTATATACTTCTAATAAAAAAAAAGATTTATGTGTGTGACAACTAATCCCAACATTATGTAAAACTGTAATGCACTAATAAAAATAATTTAAAAATCACACGCACAAAAAAGAAATGTACATAAAAAAGATTAATGTGATCTGTTTAGCATGTCTAATTCAGCTTCCTATGCTGTTGCTCCTTCAATTAATGCATTCATTAGCAGCAGCAACAGTCATTTAAAATGTAAAATATTGTTAAAAAATGAAAGCAAGCACCTTAAAATGTAAAAATATGGCTAAACATCAGATTCTGATTGACATTTACAGTGCAAAGAAAAATAGAAACTCACATATTGTGAATGAAAAGCATTTTGCTTTTGACGTTACTGTAATGTAGGTTTGAAGATGTTATACTTCAGTGCAATGGCAAAATCAACAAAGAGTGAAGGTTGAGCACAATTTGGGATAGTATGTAACCTAAGATGTGTGATATGAAAACATTTTGGAAACATTAAACAATATTCATCACCAATGATTACTAATAACTTCAACAATGACTGAAAAATCTATTAACAATAATAAATTATTGACTTTGCCAATGCAAATAAGCAGAATACTGCACTAATAATTGTAATAGTAAGTTGAGTCACAGGGGCCCTGCTGTACCTTAGCCATGTTTGATCAATGTCTACAACTCACAGACAACTTGAAAATACCTTGGAGGTACCTACAGCAGCATGAAGCAGCAGCACACCATCAGATGCTGTTTCTATCACACAGATGAAACAGATGACGTGGTCTCAAGAGCACACAGGTAAGGAAAAAGTTGTAAAATAATTAGGAAGTGATGAGTTTTGAATATTTATTATATTTTGTTTTTAAGATGAGTTTTAAAATTTTAAATTTATATGACTTAATTTTTAACAACAGTTATGGTTAACAATTGATTCACAAAATTCCTGAAAACTTAACATGAGTTGGGATGAGCAGACCATGAAGAAAAGCTGGTACTGTATTCTAAGTGCAGTGGGAAATCACTGGAGAGTTTTCTATTTGTTTTGTTTTTTTTTTTTTTTTTTTAAGAGAGAAGGACAGTGAGAGAGAGCTAGAGACAGAGAGAATCAACTTTTATTGAGTTTTTCACATGGCTTATGTTGCTTTGACACTTAGTTTCATAAGTGGGTTGCTGGGGTTTGAACCCGTGTACTTGTGCATGCCAGGCAAGCACCCTAACCAGTGAGCCACCGCTCCAGCCCCCACTGGAGAATTTTAAGTGGGGGATCAAGTTTTATTTTTACCAAGGTTACTCATAGTTGCTATATAGAATAGGGGACAGGGAAAGGAGGGTATAAATATTCTGGTTCAGTAAGGATTTATCACTTTCCTTTTAATGAAAGTGTAAAAGTACAAGAACCTATATTCAACTACTTTGCTCAAAAAGGTTTACCAGATCAAAAGCTTTCTAAAATGTGTACAAGGCTTTGAATTCAATACATGGCATCACAAAGGAAAAAAAAAACATGCCCAGCAGTAGAGAATATAGAGAAGGTGCTGCAGGGGAAAACATGATGTTGGAGTTGCATCAATAGACCCAAATTATTCCCAGATAAGCTTTTATTATTAGCTGGGTAACCTTGAGAAGGTAATCACTGCATAACTAGTAGTTTTAGTTTTAAAAACTTAGAAGTAGAGGATCCCAGCTGGAGCCAACCTGCACAGTCAATGCACATAGACCCCAGGCCTCAGGTCTAGGCCCAGTAGGCACATTCAGGACCCCTGCTGGAGCTGACACACACGGACCCCTGGCTTCAGGTCCAGGGCCAACAGGTACGCTCAGGACACCTGCACCAAGGAAATCCATCTCCGCACCCAACACACCCAGCCACCATATGTGGAGCCTAGGCTTCTGGTCCATGGCCATCACGTGAGCCCAGGATACCCAGTTACAGCTGACCCACTCAGACACATGCACGGGACCCCTAGCCTCTGGTCCAGGCAGGTAGGTCCTCCCACGACACCCACTCCTGAGGTCTCCCACCTGGAGCTGACCCGCCTAGCTGTCTTGTGCAGGCCCCAAGACCTCTGGTTGGGGTTAGCAGGTACGCACCTAAGACACATCCCTGAAGACACCTGCCTTTAGCCACCCAGCTGCAGCCCTACCCACCAGGTCCAGATATATTGGGCACATACCTCCTGCCAAGGATGCCAAGTTTCATTGTAGCACACAGAACATCCATTAAACCTCATCCCAAGAAAGACCCTATGACTCAGCGATGCACCCCTTCTGCTGTGTTTTAACAATCCAGTGGGCTGCCCCGCACCCCCAAAGATTCCAGATCTATGCACTGGAGCCTAAATCCAAAAGGTACAGCATAAAAAGGTTCCAGGCAGAAGCAGCTTTCTGGAAGAAGGTGGTAATCAGAGCAGTGATGTCTTACCTAATCCTTTGACCTGCAAAGAAGCACCTGGAGACCTGCCTTCCTTCGCTACAGGGAAACTCAATTCAAAGTTCCAGAAGATTATTACCAATGAAGAATCAAAATAGAAAAGATATGCCTAAAGTCCACAACTCCCCAAATAACAAACACATGGAAAGTAAGTAGGATAAATAGCTAGAATGAATTATCAACAATCTGATTATCAAAAAGAACAACAAACTAAAAGAAGATTTAATGAAGGAACTAAGTGAGAAAACTCAAGAGATGAAAAACTCTATTATCAAAGAAATAGACACAATGAAAAAGGAAGTAATCGAGTTAAAATCTTCAGTCAATCACGTAGAACAACAATGAAAGATTTAATAACAGACTATTATTCTGTTTTCTTCTATAGAAAACAGAACCTCATTTTGATAATGTTTCCCCCTCAACTGTATCTCTATATACTTCTAATAAAAAAAATAAAGACCCAGCCCAGGAAGAACAAGGAACAAGTGTTTCCTTGCTAGGAAGTAATTTATGACAGTCACACTACTGTGTCTGATTTGGTCTGTGAAGAAAATTTTTTTCCCCCTCTTTTCAAAAATATCCCTTAAATGTTAACTATGTCCTTCTTTTCTTAACATAGATATTAATGGGAAATTCATGATTAGAAAAACTGACTCCTTTGTAATACTAGGAGTTAAACTTTTGACTCCAGTAAATAAGTCATTAGAAAATGACCTTAAATTTACTGAGGGCAGGAATAGGAAGATGTTAAGAAATTTGAAAATAAACTATTTTTATATTAAAAAAAAAAAGAAAGAAAACAGAACCTCAGCTTTTGAAGAAAGAACTTCCAACAATGAGGACAGGCTGAGTAAGCTTGAGTACATGGGTGAAAAAAAAAACAACTCACAGAGCATGAACAGAATTTTCAAAATGTCTGGAATGAAATCAGAAGAAACAATCTAAGAGGAATTGGAAGAAATGCAAACACAAATAAATGATATAAAGAATATTCTCAATGAAATAATTAAAGAGAATTATTCCCATATCAGAATATAGTCAGAAATACTCATCCAGGAAGTGTACAGTATACCCAATAGGCTAATCAAATAAGTTCACCAAGGCATATCATATTCAAAATGGATAACAAGGGAGCTGGAGCAATGTCTCAGCAGTTAATGCACTCACCTGGCATTTGTGTGTGGATGGGAGTTCAAATCCAGCACCATGTACACAATGAAAGCCACATGAAAAACTAAACACAACTGATTCTCTCTTTCTCTCTCACTGTCCCTCTCTCTTTAAAAAAAAAGTATAACAAGGAAAGAATATCAAAAGCTGCAAGAGAGAAATGCCAAATCACATTAAGAGGCAAACCAATAAGGATCACATCTGACTTTCCAGTTCAGACTCTAGAAGCAAGAAGATCCTGGAAGGAGACCTTTCAATGTCTGAATGACGACAACCTTCACCAGAGTATACTATACCCAGCAAATTCAGCTTCAAATTCTATGAGGGAAAATAAGAACATATCACAATAAAATCAAACTTGCAGCATTCATGAAGAGAATTACATCTTCTAAGATAAACTACAGACAGAAGAACAAGCAAATAATCCTCAAAACACACAGACAGAGGAAATTCAATAGAAGTAGATGCTATAAAAAGACAATTAAGAAAGAACAGAACTCACTGTGAACTACAACCACATAACTACCCTAACACTGAATGTGAATGGTCAAAAGACTTTTGATTCACATGAATCAAAAGACTCAGATTAGCAAACTGTATCAAAAAACAAGATCCAACAATAAGCTGCTTATAGAAAACCCAACTTACAGCTGATGACATCCACCGATTAAGGGTGAAAGGATGGGAAAAATTCTACCAGGTGTACAGTCCAAGAAAGCAAGCTGGTGCTGCAATACTTATATCTGACATAGTAGATTTCAAGCATAAATTAATCAGAAGTATAAAGAAGGCCAATACATTCTAGTAAAGGGAACAATACAATAGGAAGGTATGACGGTAGTAATATATACTCTCCAAACACCAACACTCCCAGCTATGTGGAAAAATTACTCCACGACATAAAACCACTTAAGGACCTCAACATTACAATAGTGGGAAACTTTAATATTCCTCATTCACCAATAGACAGATAGTCAAAGCAAAACAAACAATAAAGAGATCTCCAGTCTAAACAACTTTGTAAATCAAATGGACTTATCAGACATCTATAGAATATTCCACCCCAAAATGGCTGAGTATAATTTCTCAGCAATGCATGGATCCTTCTCCAAAATAGATCATATTCTAATTCACAAAGGAAATCTCAGCAAATATAAAAAAGTAGTAATTATTCCATGTACCCTATCAGACCATGATGCCATGATCCTAGCAATTAACAGCAAAAATTATAACAGAAAACACACATATACATGGAGATTGACTAATACCCTATTAAATGAAGAATGGATCCAAAAAGACATGAGAGCAGAAATCAAGAAATTCATGGAAGCTAATGAGAATAAAGACAGAACAGCATGAAAGCATTCTTAAAGAGAAAATTTACAGCACTGAGTGCCTACATTAAAACCAGGAGAGATCTCAAATAAATAAGCATATGCACCACCTCAAATCCCTACAAGAGGAAGAACAATCTAATCCCAAAGCCAGAAGAAGACAAGACATAATCAAGATCAGAACTGAAATCAATAAAATTGAGAACAAAAGAAAAAACAATAAAAAGAATCGATGAAACAAAAAGATGGTTCTTTGAAAAAATATATCAAATGGACAAATCCCTAGCTAATCTCACTAAAAGAGGACAGAATTGAAACAAATCAACAAAATCACCAACAAAAAGGGAGTGATCACCACCAACCCCACGGAAATCAAACAGAATGTCAGAAAATATTTTGAAAATCTATATTCCTCTAAATTAGATAGTATGGAAGACTTGAACAGATTTTTAGACACATAAAACATCCCAAAATTGATGCAGGATGATATGGAAATCCTAAATAGCCCAATAACAGGCACTGAAATCCATACAGCAACTAAAATCCTTTCAAAGAAGCAAAGCCAGGACCTGATGGATTCCCTGCTGAGTTTTACCACATCAATGAGAAGGAACTAACACCTCTCCTTATTAAGCTATTACAAGATGTTGAAAAGGAGTGAACTCTTCCAATTTTTATGAGGCAACCATAAGTCTGATACCAAAGCACAACAAAGATACATTAAAAAAAAAAAAAAGGAGAGAGAGAGAGAAAACTACATACCAATATCCCTGATGAACACTGATACAAAAATCCTTAATAAAGTTATAGGAAACCACATTCAAAAACACAAGAAAATAATTCATCATGACCAACTGGGCTTCATTCAACAGATGGAAGGCTGGTTCAACATATGCAAATCAATAAATGTACTTCTTCACTTAAACAGAATTACAGATTAAAAACCATATGATCATCTCAATAGATGCAGAAAAGGCATTCAATAAAATCCAGCACCCATTTATACTCAAAACTCTGGAGAATATAGGAATCAAAGAAACTTAACTATGTAAAGACCATATATGACAAACCCTCAGCTAGTATAATGCTAAATGGAGAAAAGGTGAAAGCATTTTCATTTAACTTGGGAATAAAACAAGGCTGTCTCTCACCACTTTTAGTCAATATACTGCTTGAGACCCTACCAGGAGCAATTAGGCAAGAGAAGAAAATCAAAGGGATAATAATAGGAAAAGAGGAAGTCAAAGTATCCCTTTTTTCTGACAACATGATCGTATATCTGGAAGATCCAAAAAAACTCCACCAGAAAACTGCTTGAGCTTATAAACAGATTTAGCTAATAGGAAGGCTACAAGATCAACACCCATAAATCAATAGTTTTCCTATATGCTAACAATAATATGCCAGAAAAAGAAATCATGCAATTGGTCCCATTCACAATATCCTTGAAAAGAATAAAATATCTGGGAATTAATCTAACAAGGGAAGTAAAAGACTTCTATAATGAAAATTATTGAACATTGAAGAAAGAGACTGAAAAAGACCTGAGAAGATGGAAAGATGTTTCCATGTTCTTGGTTAGGCAGAATTAATATAATTAAAATGGCTATTCTGCCAAAAGCACTAAAGAATTTCAATGCAATCCCCACCATGATACCGATGTCATTCTTTACATACATAGAGGAAGCAATTCTAAAATTCATGGAACAACGAGAAACCCAGAACAGCCAAAATATTACTAAGGAAGAAAAATGAAGCAGGTGATTTTGCAATACCAGATCTAAAATTATACTATCAATATGTTGTATCAAAAACAGCATGGTAGTGGGGTCAAAATAGGAATGAATATGAATTGGAATAGAATAGAAGACTCTGAGACAAACCCAGAAATCTTTAAACATCTGATCTTTGACAATGGGGGTCAAAATACAACTTGAAGGAATGATAACTTATTCAGCAAATGGTACTGGACAAACTGGACAGCTATATGCAGACAGTTGAAATTAGACCTTCATCTCTCACCTTGCACAAAAATCAAATCAAAGTAGATGAAGGAACTAGGAATTAAACCAGCTGCCATTCAACTGGTAGAAGAAACATTAGGACCAATACTCGAGCATATGGGAGTTGGCAAAGACTTTCTCAACAAGACTCCCAAAGTGAAATAACTAAAGTCAAGAATTAATGAGTGGAATGTCATTAAATTAAAAACATTTTTCTCAGCCAAAGAAGTGGTCAAAACTGTTAAGAAAGAACCTACAGAAAGGGAGATAATCCTTTGACTGGGACTAATATCCAAAATTTACAAAGAACTCAAAACACTTGATATCAAAAACACAAACCATCCAATCAATAATTGGTCCAGAAAGCTAAACAGAAACTTCACAGCAGAGGAAATCAACCAAACCAATGAATACAAGAGAAAGTGTTCTAAATCACTAGTAATCAGAGAAATGCAAATCAAAACTATATTAAAATTTCACCTCACTCCAGGCAGACTGGCAAAGATGAAGAATATAAACATTAACAAATACTGGAGGGGTTTTGGGGAGATAAGAACACTAGCACACTATTGGTGGAACTGAATAGTGGTACTGCTACTCTGGAAAGTACTGTGGAGACTCCTCAAAAAATTAGGGTTGGATTCACTGGATGACCCAGCCATCCCTCTTCTGGGTGTTTTCCCAGAGAAGTTAGAACCAGCACATTACAATGACACAGCAAAATCTATGTTCACAGCAGCTCAATTTACAATAGCTAAATTATGGAATCAATCCAGATGCCCCTCACCAGGTGAATGGATCCAAAAATTATATATATATATGCAATGCAGCTTTACTCAGCTATTATAAACAATGATATTTCAGCCTTTGAAGGTAAATGGATGGCAACGGAAGAAATCATGCTGAGTGAAGTTAGCCAAACCCAGAGAGTGAAAGGTCGAATGTTTTCACTCATCTGTGGACACCAGAGCAAAACCCAGACTTGGGTGAGAGGCAGTCAAACTCACATATTTAGACCCAGGAAAGGCATACCAACACATACTCTAGTGGAACCATCAATACTGGTGGGAGGAGAGGCAAGGGGATGGGAGAAGATAGATGGGGATACAGGGAGTATACTGAAACAATCAACAATTTAGCATACTCTTTACCCTCCTGAAGAAGTCAAATAATACTTCTGTAAGCATTTAAATCTGGAAAATTCACAATATTATATACACGCATATAAATGTGTGTGCATTTGTGTTTGTATATATATATACTTGGATGTTTATATTTATTGTAGCGGCATAATATAGAAGAATGAAGAGACTGGGGTGTGGGTCATATGGGGATAACTAAGATTTACGATCAAATGCATATCATATTGTTACTTTATGTGTATTTATGATTGTACAACTCAACTCCTTAAAAAAAGAAAAAAGCACAACTTAAAAAACTTAGAAGTAATAATACATACATTACAGGAATACTGTCAATATTAAATGAAACATGTGAAACATACATGTGTATTGATTATTAAATGCAAACTTCCCTTATCTTTCCCTCCTTGAAAACAGGTGCTATATCTTAACATATCAACAAATGCCAAAATGATCTATATGATACAACTCAAAAGAATAAATAAATACATGGGTAAAAATTTTACCTAATCAAAAATTACAAAAGTAAATTTGTACTATAAGATGTTTCTATTGTCAAAATGATTCACTGAAAGGAAGTAGCAAAGTGCTGTTTTTCATAGAAATATGTGCATTTTCTACGTATCACTGGAAGGAATGCCTCCTCCTCCCACCCTTTTCTTTTTATAAATCTCACAGTGACCAACTGCATTTCCCAGTGTCCATGTAGTTAAGGCATAGAAGCTCAGGGTGTTTGACTGGGTGGGTCATACTGTATAACACACCTCTGCTACTGGGATCCTACATCTTGTGAGGTTCGTCATAAGTGTTGCTTAGCTCGTAGGTCTTTGCTATTCTCTTTAACCTGATGAGATCTTTACTGTCTCTGAATCCCCAAGTCCTTTGCTACATGCATTATAGTCATTTGTGTGCATCTAACCTCTGGACATTGTAAGTCCCCTACTCTTCACAAATCTTAACACAGAACCTTCAATGAATATCAAGTATTAAATATTTCTTGAAAATGACTTTACCAAATCAGAGTACATCTGACTTAAGCAATAAAGGCATTCCACATGAATCGGACAATCTGTTGGTAACTGAGAAAGCAAAGGCTAGGAAAAATGAAGAAGGAAAAAAACTGGTGTGAGAGCTAGAAGCCCAGGGCAGCTAACCGCAACCAAATTAGCAAATGGTTTCTTGTACTATTATTATAATGCAAAACAAGAAAATTGTGTATTACCTATATTTTATATTGGCTACCAGGCCTGTCACTAAATCAGCATAAAGAGCATCAATCAATATCTGAGACTTAATACCTGGATGTACTATCAAACCTCCCCCCATTACATGCAGTTTCTGCAGAGGTAGTATTGTAGTATTTGCCTACTTTAAAAAAAAAAAAGAAAGAAAGAAAGAAAGAAACCAAAATATTAAAATGATTATTTAACCTATTACAATGATTAAAATTTCATTGACCATGGCAATCTAATTTATCATTGGTATGCAATTAGTCTAAAATACAATAAAATAAATAATTGAACCATATATTTTAAATAAAATATTAAGATATGGGAACATGGTGGATTTTTAATATTGAATACACATTTTTGCTGGGTACAGAACTCTGTCATGGAATCAGGGTTGTTGTTTTTTTTTTATAAAAAGAGAAAGGGACAGTGAAAAAGAGAAAAAGAGAGGATCAATTTTAATTAGTTTTCATGTGACTTTCGTTGCTCTAACACTTCATTATGCACATGGTGCTGGGATTTGAACTCGTGTCCCTGCACATGCCAGGCAGGCACTGAAACCCCTGAGCCACCACTCCAGCCCAGGGTTGTTTAACTATGAAATAATCTTGTAATATAAGATGATGAACTATCATCAATGACTATGAAATACAGAACAAAATTCTTGCCTCACACGCATAATCTGAGAATCAAGCAGGATGAGACCACTGTTTGGTAACAAGTGCTGATAATGACCTGCCACTTGCACTAGTGGAGACAGTCTCTAAACTTTGCCTTTCTCTCCACCATTAAATAATGCAAAAACAAAGCAGTTCTAAGTATGTCAAAAGTCTTTAAAACTCAAGTAATGTCATATACATCAATATATTTTTCTCAAATAAAAGTCTAATTTGATAATTAAAAATAATCTCCATTTTTGATAAAGCTGCTTCCTATTCCAATTATCTTCACATCTTTTTGGAATAATATATCTTTTTCTATGAAGACAATGAACCTCCACTCTACTGATTTCCTGAATTTTCTTCAACAAAGACAGATGCTAGTGACTATTTTGAAAGTCATAATAAATTAATGAGTCTTCATTTTCTATTTACATAGTGAAAAGCAAATTTATTTCCCTTTAAATCAAATAGGTGCTAAAGTACATTTAAATTGACACGTTGTTAGCCATAAAAAATAGTCATTGTACAATATATCAGTATCCTGTGTGTTATCAATTTCAAATTAGTAGGATCTGGGGTCAAAGAAAATTTTCTGGGCAGATTACTATTAATTTTAGAAATAATAGCAGCAGCCATTATTAGACACATTAATGACTCTGATTCTCAAAAAGTCTTGTACAGTAGGTATTTTTGATACTTTATTTATGTATTATTTATTCATTTGTTTATCTTCATGGTACTAGGAATTGAACCTGAGGTGCCCTACCTTTGTGCTATATCTCCAATCCCTTTTTGGTTTTTATTTTGAGACAGGGTCTCACAAAATTGTTGAGGCTGACCTCAAACTTGCACTCTTTCTGCCTCAACCTCCTGTTTTGCTGTGATTATAGGCATGTGCCACTGTGCTCAGCTATTTTTACATTTTAAATGTAAGACTAGTGACATTCGGAGAAGTTAAATGATTTGCCAATACTACATTGAGTAAAGCCTGGATTTAATATCATGATTGTGCTCTTTTTGTGCCAAGTGCAAAATAAGTAAGGCTTTTTTACACTCAATACTCAAAATAACCCTAGAAGGATGATAATATTATTTCTATTTTATAAATAAAGAGGTTGAAGCTCAGTTTAGGAATCTTGCCCAAGGTCATATAACTCGAAAGGTATTAAACCAGAATTTGAATTCATAACTTTGTTTTTTAATATCATTTGAAAGAGTTGAGTTTTGAAAGGGCAGAGAAGCAGAAGATAGCAGCAAAACAGGAGGATTAGAAGATGATTTTTTTAAAAAAAGATAGAATCAATTTTATTTAGTTCTTCATCTGATTTTCATTGCTCCCACACTTAGTTGTGTATGTTATGCTGGGATCCAAACCTGGATCCTCACGTATGCCAGGCAAGTGCAATACTGCTTAGCCATGACTCCAGCTGCAGGAGATGAATTTTTTTAAGGTAAAAAATTTCAAATATATATTACAGGATACAGGGAGAAGATGTTGAGAAGTGGCTCAAAAGCACTGGATGCAAGAATTAACTCAGAACAGGACAATGAATGCATTCCTCTCCTGAATTACAAAGAGAAGTGTAAAACTTATAGTGGAGATATCACCCAAGATGATGCACTGTGCCTGTCCCCCATCTCCCAGTCAGGTAGTGTCAACAGCGCCTTTCCTGTAGGAAAACCATTCCACTGTTCAGGAGCGGCTGGTCCAGTTCTGTCAACACTGAGGAGGACAAAAGACCTGGACCATGCCAATCAGACAACCTCATCCCAGTGGACTTAATAATTGATCCAGAGCTGGCACATGCTCTAAGCCAGGCCAATTGGAGTCCTCTGGGGAGAAAAAGAGAAGGAAGTCATTTTGTTTGATTTGCTTTTGGCTTCAGTGGAGCAAAAGATGGACCTCTTTAAATGAAGTTGCATAACTGAGAGGCATGAAGCCAGGCCAGGCTAAGATGCTGCCAGCTTCATGGTCTAGCCATGCAGACCATACATGAAAATTCAGCAAGAGAGGCAGACACAGAAACCCAAGGAAAAACTAGATTCTAACCATGTCAAAATCATCTCTGGCCTAGATTTCCCAGTTATGAGCCAATAAATTACCTTTCAATTTAAGTTACCTTGAGTTAGTGTTCTGTCACTTGCAGCAGAAAGAATACTGCATAATACATTGTCACAAACACTTTTACTGATTTTTAGAAACTTCTACCTTGGGCCATTGGACCCCATGGGATCTTTATTTTCAGGAAAACTAGAAAGTAGCTCTGCTTTTCATTTCTTACATTTATTGGTTAAATCTTACCCTGAATCTGTCTTTGTGGGGAGAAAAATGCATTAAAGTTAAATATACACTTTAATGAACAAGTGATTACAAAGGAAAAACAAGTAATTTTGAAGGACTTAGGTAATCACCAACCAGACTAAGAAAGAGAATACTGCCAGTTCCCTGAAGATCCCTGTGTCCCCTTTCAGTCATGACCCCTGTGTTTCTTGCCAGAGAAATCGCTATACCGATTTCAACAGTAATTGCTTCATTGGTGTAGTTTGCCATTTTGCCATCTCTGTAATATCCTAAGAAGACTTTAATTTTGCCTGTTATTTATTTTATACAAAATGTAATCTTATACTTACCTTTCTAACTAACCCTTATGATTACATGATTCATTCATATTAACCTATAGCGTGTAAAATGCTCATGCCATTGTTACATAGCATTCTACTACACAGACACACCGTAATGCACCCATTTTAATGCCTCATCGTAATTTTAACATAGGAACTCCATGTTAAACAGACTAGGACAATTCCAGTCCGTATCTTTCAGAGTAAATGTGACAGATATGTGACCAAGGAATTAAAGTACATCTAGAATGGAATGCTGGGGATGCAGATAAACAAAGGAGTTGTACTTTAATTATAGTTTTTTTTTCATTCAATAGCTTTAAGCATTCTGGATTATTCAAACACAATCCTTTCTGCAGTTGGAGAGCTTCCATACATACAGCACATGTCCAATAAAAAACGTTTAGACCTTGGCAATAATATTGGTTAAAAAATGTGTTGGGTTAAAATTTATCTACAATCTTTGGAATAAATGAAATTTATAACTATTTACTACACCCCCAGTTAAGTAAAGACTAATGTTAAAGTAAGTATATGAAGGTTATTACTGCATATTTCATTTTAAAAATTATTTTCAGTTGTGGATGAACAAAATAAATACCTTTATCTCATTTACTATTTTTATGCAGTGCTAAGGATCAAACATCACATGTGCTAGGTAAGCATTCTACCACCGAGCTATAACCCAAGCCCAGCATTATTTCATTTCGAAGGCAGATGAAACTAGAATGGTCGCAAACAACCTGTTAAGTGTTATTCTCCAACTGTAAGTGATGAACTTCTCACAACTTCATAAGTGTATAAGCATCTCCTCTTATATCCATATGCATAAACATTTAATTATTTCACTTCCTAGCATGTTCCAAAGCATATGGAAACTTCTAAACTAGGAAAGGAGAAACTATTTCTTAAAACTATTTAGACATGAAAAACCTTAAAAATCCAACACTTCGTTTTTGAACATATTTTCATTTTTGGTCTATCTTTCCTCTTAGGCAATGAATGTGAAATACAAATGACCATGGGTAAGGAAAGGACAGCAGCCCAAGAAGCAGCAGTCTCTGACAGTGATTAATATGAAGCTGCCAAGTATGTCTGGCAAGGAAAGAAGCAACAGCTTATGAAACTGATAAAAAATTAGTCAGCAAGACCCTAATAACATATCTACCTGGAGCCCAAGCTAGTGTAATTAATTGATTACTTAAGCTAACCTGCATTCTTCTGTGTTTAAATGGAGGCAAAAATATGGGGAAAACCCTTTAATTTCTTTCTTCTTCTTTTTCTTCTTTTTTTTTTTTTTTTTGAGAGAAGGATAGTGTGAGAGAGAGAAAGACAGAATCAATCTTTATTTAGTTTTTCACGTGGCCTTGGTTCCTCAGATACTTGGTTGTGTATATGGTACTGGGGTTTGAACCTGCGTACTTGCTCATGGCAGGCAAGCACCACAACCGCTGAGCCACTGCTCCAGCCTCTTAAGTTAAGTTCTATTATCATATTGCTTAAAAGGTAGATTGGTCACTTAATAGAATATGCTGCTTAACAGTATTATCACATATAATGCCTAAAATTAAAACAATATTTTTATTAATAATATGCTGAATATCTGCTAATTTTTCCTTAAAGATTCTGAAAGCATTTCTCTACTTTAAGTTATTTTATCAGCCAAGGCAATAACTGAATAATTCACATTAACACAGAAAGTATACAGAGACTACACTGAATTATGGTTCCTCCTGTGACATATTTTGGAAGTTCTTTAACTGAGTAAGTTCACATAGACTGTCTCATCATATGGTCCTCAACAAAATAAAGTAAGTAATGCAGAAAAAAATCTGAGTATTTGAGTGTTGTAATTATTTGACTCACTCTCTCTTTTGAAGGGCTGTTTCCAAATAATTAGGAACTTTCAGATAATCTGAACCTTTCAGAAATCTCAGAACAGATTTCTTAGAGATGTTCTTCTTATTGAACTTTAAGCAGTATGCCATAATGTACTGGATAGGGGTGCAAGTCAAAAATTCTAAACTATGGTATCTCCAAAGACTACTTTGTTCAAAAGAAAACAGTACCGTCCATGGCTTGAATATCAGCTTCTCAGCAGAGTGATTATAAAGGTTTTCCTATAGGAGAAAGACAGCTTTGAACTTGAGGAACACACTCATGGCTTAGTATCTGGTGCCCCGAGGTAGGGACCACACTATTGATTAAACTATTAGATTCTAGGTGGGCTTATTAACAGAATAAGGGCCCGTGGGTATTTGTGACTATAAACTGCCAGATCATTACAGGGAGTCCCAAGAAGCTGGATGCCGAGATATCAGAGAAAAAAGGAGCCCAAGAAGAAGACAGAAAAGATCATGAAGAGATGATATAGCAATAAAAAAAGAAACCAGCCTCAAAGTGAAATAAAGTGAATAGCCAAAAGTGTATCATTGTGCATAACCACTATTAGAATCAGAATCTACCACAAATGCACTTCACGTTCAGTATACCATCCCAAAGTACGCCATCCCAAAGCACGCCATCCCAAAGCACGCCATCCCAAAGCACGCCATCCCAAAGCACGCCATCCCAAAGGAAATGCATTAGTTTTGAACTTCACAGGCCATGCTCTATTGCATCTGATGGGCACACTGCTTTTCCCCCCAATGAAATTCGGAACTTCAGGGGTCCAATCTCCTCATTAGCCACTTACATGCTTTGTGTTCCTGTACTTTATTTATTCTGTTCTTCTCAGTCAGTTTATTGTTAGATGATCTGATCTACTCCTGTGATTTCAGCTTTGATTTTTTCACCCCAGAATCAGCATCCAACTGGTCCCAAACTCAAAAGAATTCAAAACAAAACTCATCACCAGCTTTCTACATTTGATCTCAACGGATGCATTTTCTATCTCAGACCACAGCCATTCAGTCATCAAACCTAGAAAACTAGACATACCTGGGCAATTCCTTTGCCAATCTATCCATAAACGCTATCAGTTTTGCGAGCTCAATGCCTCCCTCCCTCCTTCCCTTCCTTTCTTGCAAAACAAAACATGATTATATTTGAGTGCATATATTCTGTATAACTAAAAATTTTTTAAAACAGAATTTTAAAAAATTCTGCTTCCTTTTCTCTGGGTCTCAATATTTCTCATTCAGATTGATATTTTGTAACTGTTTTGCTATTGTACTTTCTTCAATCCCACCCTCTATACAAATGTAACAAGAATTTATTGGAAATAAACATAGAGCTATTAATCCCTTGCTTCAAACAGGTCAGTGGCTTCTCATTAGCTTTAGAAGTCCACATTTTTTACACAGGCTGCTTCCACAATTTGGCCCCTGCCCATCTTACCACTTTCTCCGCACACCGCTCCCTGCATATAATTCCTATAGTAAATTCCAATTTCACATTGCTCCCTTTGTATACACTGCCTTTTTGTTTCCATATATTTGCTCTTGTTCCTTTGTCTAGAATTCTCTGCTCTCTCTGTTTCCCTTCTCCAAACTCAATTATTCATGTCTTAGCCAAGCAGCTGCCTCATCCAGAAAGTTTTCCCTTAAAGTTCTGGCAGAACTGGGTTGAGTAATTCTCCTTTCTATTCTCTCACCCTGTGTTTTCCTTTGACTTAGAACACTGTACATTTTCTAGTGAGCATGTATTAATTTTGTCATCAGAAAAATCAATGAAGACACAGAAAAGAGAATAAAAATAATAAGTTTGTACGCACATTATTTGTACCCCATCCTGGACTGTACGGTGTTTGAGAACACAAATTATAAATTATTCATCTTTGTAATCCCACTTCTTAGCCCTGTACATGGCAATTGATGTTCAATAAATATTCCATTAAATGAAGGTGATTGACAGCAAAGAGAGTATATAAAAATAAATAATGGAAAAGACAAAAGAATTCCTTGTCATAGTGGTTCAAGTCCTGATATTTGGGCAGTTATAATGACTTCTTTATTATAGATGGTTGAGTTAAAAATAACTCTGAATAAGCAATTTATTTACTTTTGGCCAGCAATGTTAATGCTATTGAGAAACTGTCTTGTTTGTGACATCAGATCTCTTACTTTATCACCCAAGGCACATTTTAAAGAAGATATGCCATGTGTAATCTTCATCAGGTGAAGAAGAAGGTAGAAAGAAGAACAAAATCAAGTAGAAATAAACTTGGTAGCACTGAGCTATTTGTCATATAGATTACTTACATGCAGCAGCAATACAGCAGCAAGGAAAGACTGTCCTTGACAATAACCAATGTCTTCATCATATACAGAGTAGGCCTGGAGAAAAGAGGAAGAAATGTTGTAAAGGTTAGCTCACATCAGGCTGCTACTTCCTCTGGTCCCTGGGCTGTCCACCACAATTTCACTGATTTTTCAATTTGAATGTGTATGCCATTAGCACAGTAGGATTCCCCAAAGAAGCTGTGTGCTTCCAAGATGTCCCATTATCATAGTTCATCTTTGGAATGTGAAAACAAAGAGATACACAAAGCACTTGAATTAGTTTTCAAAAATCTCTTGTGCTGTTAGGTCTGGGAGGCAAGGGCAATGGGAGGCAATAGGGAGGCAAGGGCAAAGGGTGGGGGAGAGTAGGACTCTAAGGTTGGTAAGTCAAGGACGCTACAGGGAGAAATCTGAAAGTGCAGTGCAGGTCTGCTCTTCTGAGAGACCAAAAACAATTTCCCAGTAGAACATCTAGGAGTTCTCAAAGACCTTCTGAACAACCCCCCATCTTCCACAGGCTGAAGAATAGGAAGGGCTCCCTCATCTGTCCTGCTCCGGCAAGGCAGGACAGTTAGTATTGCAGCGCTCTTGCCTGGGCCACATGCACATCCACTACTGCAGGTGCCCCGGCTCTTCTACCTCTGGAGCATCATTCTGACCAGTCTGGTCGGAAGACAATCAGAGAGGCCCCTCCACAGCAAGTCCAAATTCCTTAGGAAGTAACTATCATACCATTCAACTTAACATTTGCCTTTTTGTCTTCAGAGGAAAGGAAATAAGGTTGTTGTTATGCTTAGTATACACTAACTAGTGCTTCAAACAGCTGGGATTGTAAATAATTTTAAAAACTCCTTATACTAGTTTTTAGGAGGCTGAAACAGTAGGTAAAATATGCTGATTAGGCGCTGAAGAGGTGACTCAGTGGTAAAGCACTTGCCTGGCAGGTGCGAGGACTGAGGTCTGATCCCCAGCATCACACACACAATTAAGTGGGAGAAAAACAAAAACCAGATGAAAAACAAAAACCAAACAAACCAAAAAACATAACCTCTCTTTCTCAGTCTTAAAAATATGCTGATTAAAGGATAAAGAATAGGTGTTAGCCTTTACTGTAAAAGTCCAGGCAGTAAACATTTTAGGTTTCAGGGACAAGTCTGAGAGCAGTTAAAAATATAAACACCATTTTTACTTTATTTTTATTTTAATGAGAGAGGGACAGTGAGAGAGAGAGAGAGAAAGAGAGAGGAAAAGAGAAACAATTTTTCTTTAGTTTTTCATGTGGCTTTCATTGCTGGGACACCTTGTTGTATACAAGGTGCTGGGGTTTGAACTCACGTACTTGCACTTGCCACACAGCACCCTAACGCAGAGCCACTGCTCCAGCCCAAACACCGTTTTTAAATCAAGGGCAATGCAAAAACAGGCTTTGTGGGCAGGGCCCACTGACCACTTGATTTAGAATTTAAAAAGAAAAAGAAGTTCAGGTTCTGCTGGAATGCTGGGTAGGAATCCCATCCCATGCATCCCACCTGTGGTGAGCTTCATCTTAGGGGCTTCCTTCAATTTGCTTAATTCAATATTTTGTGAGTACAAAAATTGCTTCTGTCCACAGCAATGGTTATCAAAGATTACTAGAAAAGATAACCTAAGAAGGGTAGCATAGTAGCTCCCAGCTGCCAAAGGAGTCACAGTGCAAAATCTAGAATTATGGTTTGTTTTTTTGAGGGGTGCAGGGGTTTTATTTGTTTTGTAGTTATTTGTTTGTAAAAAAATAAATAAGCTTTTTTTTTTTTTTTTTAAAGAGAGAGGGACAGTGAGAGAGACAGAGAAAGAGCGAAACAACTTTATTGAGTTTTTCACATGGCCTTAGTTGCTCCAACACTCAGTTGTGCACGTGGTGCTGGGGTTTGAACCCGGGTCCTCGTGCTTGCCAGGCAAGCGCCGAAACCGCTGAGCCACCGCTCCAGCCCTAAATAAGCTTTTTTTGAAATGTTCTCATTCCGTGAAATGCATACACTTTAACTGCATAGTCCATTGGGCTGGAGTATTTATGTAATGCCTCCATTGTGAATGAACATATCACTCCGGAATATTCCCTCAAGCCTTTCTGTAGTCAATCACTTCCACCTTAGACAGCCATTGTTCTGATTTTCATAATATGTTAGTTTTAATTTTTAAGAATTTTATATAAACAGAATCTTAAAATATGTACTTTTCAATCTCCAGCTTTTTATCTTTAAAAAATTTTTATTACTGTATTAAAATCACACCTGAGTGGATTCACTGTGATATATCCATACATGCACATAATGCAACAATATAACTTTTGTTTGTGTTTTCTATTTCACTGATTTCTGTTATTATCTTTATTATTATTTCCTTCTACTTAATTAGGGTTTAATTTGCTTTTCATATCCTAGCTTTACTAAAAATTTAGCTCTTTTTTCTTTTCTAATCCAGACATTTGAAGCTATAAGCTTCCCTCTAATTTCCTGATCTGCTGGTTATGGTGCCTGTCCCTGTTAACTGTTGTCATCCCTGAATGTCACAGGACAGTGAAGAGGCTCAGCCCTGGCACCTTCTCCACTCAGTGGATTTCATCTCAGCAGTGTCTTTGAAGATCTGGGCAATTCCAGCTCCACAAACGACAGCCCAAGAGAAAAAGCTGGGATTATTCTACAAAGGCCAGGGCCTAAGACGACTGTTTTCAGGGATGAGCAGGGTGGGCTAAAGCAGGTCTATCCAGTTTGCTCTGCTGGTCTTTTTCTTGAGATGAAGAGGACTAGATAATTCATATATTCCTCTATGCTGCATTTGTGCTCAAAATTTTAGGCTCAATTAATCCCTGAGTTATTAATAAGGTTTATTATAAGTTCTAAAACAAAATTAACATACAGTTTTTCTGATTCTTATTTGGTAAGGTGGACATATTGGGAAATTATTAAAATCTAGATGCTCTATCTATTCTGTCCAACTTTAACACAAACTATCCATAGAGGACTACTTTAGAAAACCTCCCCTTGGTCTAGGCCATCAGAAAATTTTTTTGATAGTCACCTAATAAAATTATGAGAGGAAGGAGGAAAAAGGGAAAGAAAAAAGCCCTATTTTACATGACATAAATTTAAAAAGACAAGATTGCTATGGATTCCAACATACGGAAATAAGCCAATGAATAAAACTCATGGCCAAAGCCCCCACTAACCAAAGCAAAGGTCAAAAAGCTGCCCACTGTGCTAGTATACCTCCAGACCCAAACCCAAACCCCAAAACATAAACCTGCACTGACAGATCAATATCTTCATTCAGATAGATGTGTCTCAAACAATCACTTCATATATTTAAATCAGAGATCTTTTTATTCAGAAGTTGAAAATCCTAAGTTAAAAATATTTGACCAGTTGCCTCAACCCAGGAAAAACTTCTGTCTGTTTGCTTGTTTTTGTTTAACAAAAATATTTAACATCTCTGTGGAGGAGCAGCTTCTAGTATTTGCAAACAGAGTAAGAACCCTAACAAACTCACAGTGACAGTTTCATCTGACTTTCTACTACTAGAGAAGCATTTCAGCATTCCTGATGATAAAACTGAACAGTGAGTAAGAATTCCCTAGTATTTAAAGGGGCATTTTCCTTGTTCTTTTTCATTAGTGCACATTAATTACACAGAACAGTGGGTTCACTGTGTCACACTCATGGTGCATGTAACACGTTATGATCATTCCACCCCTGACTCCCCTCCTCTTCCATCAGAGCCTCCCTTCTCTTTTCATGTCTTTTCTTCTAGATTTTTACATATGAGAGAACATGTGGCACTTGTCTTTCTGAGTCTGATTGATTCTACTTAACAAGATGATCTCTACTTCCATCCGTTATCTTGCAAATGGCATGATTTCACTCTTAATTATGGCTGAATGATACTGCATTGTGTATGTATAGACCTCATTTTCTTGATCCATTCCTCTGCTGCAGAGCACTGAGGCTGATTTTATAACTTGGCTACTGTGAATTGAGCTGATAAACACGAGTAGGCAGATATCTCTGTAGTATGTTGACTTTAATTCCTTCAGACATATGCCAAGAAGTGCAGAGCCGGATCATGGGGTAGTTCTATCGGTAGTATCTGAGGGCTCTCCATGCTGATTTCCACAAAGGCTGTATGAGCAGTGTGTAAGAGCTCCCCCACCATCCTTGGCAGCATTCATTATTATTTGTAGTTCTGATGACTGCCATTCTGACAGGGGTGAGACAGACTCTCAGAGTAGTTTTAATATGTATTTCCCTAATGACTAAAGATAATGAACACTTTTTTTTTTTTTTTTTTAAAGAGAGGGCAGAGAGAGAGAGAGAAAGAATCAATTTTGGCTTCCGTTGCTCCAACACTTAGTTGTGTTCGTGGGTGCTGGGGTTCAAACCCATGTACTCGCACATGCTGGGCAAGCGCCATAACTGCCTAGCCACCATACCAGCCCCTAATAAAAACTTTTTGATATAACTTTTTCATATAACTATTTCTTCTTTTGAGAAGTGTCTGTTCAGTTCATTTCACTGTTTATTCATTGGATTATTTGTTTTTGGTGTTAAATTCCTTGAGGTCTTTGTGTGTATTCTGGATATTAAGCCTGTGTTGGAAGAGTAGCTGACAATGATTTTCTCCTATTCTATAGGCTTTTTATCCACATATTTATTTCCTTTATTGTGCAAAAGCTTTTAAAATTTGATGCTGTTCCATTTGTTGATTCTTACTGCTACTTCCTGAGCTATAAAAATCCCACCCAGCAAAGTGTTGCCTGTGCATATCTTGTATACCCTCTGCATCTTTCCTTTGGCAGTTTCAACATTTCAGATCTCATACTCAGGTTTTTAACACTTCTTGAATTGATTTTGTGCAGAGTGAGAGAAATCTGGTTTCAATCTTCTCCATGTGGCCAGCCAATTTTCCCAAAACCACTTGTTAAAGAGGCTGTATGTTTTGGCACCCTTGTCAAGGATCAGAGGTCTGTATGAGTGTGGGCTTATTTCTGTGACCTCTATTCTATTATAGTCATCTATGTGTCTGCTTTTACACCAGTACCAGTATGGCTCTGTAGTATTTGAAATCAGGTACTGCAATACTTCCAGCACTGTTCTTTTTGCTCAGCATTGCTTTGGCTATTCTGGAGATTTTATTTTTCCATATGAATTTTGGCATTTTTGTGGATAATATATTGAACCTATAGATTGCTTTTCATAAAATGGCCATCATAATACCAACTCTACCAATCTATGAACATGTGAGATTTTCTACCTTCCAGTGTCATTTAATTTCTTTCTTCAGTGTTCTGTAATATTCCTTATAGAGATCTTTCATCTTGTGGGTTAGATTTATTCTTAGGTATTTTATTTATTTTGAAGCTATTTTGAATGCAATTACCTTTATGATTTCTTTCTCAGTTGGTTTGTTATTAGTGTATAGAATTTGAATGTTGATTTTGTATTCTGCTACTTTCCTGAAGTTATCAGATCTAAAAGTCTTCCGTGCATGCAGTCTCTAAGGTCTTCTAGGCATAGGATCATATCATCTGCAATTATGAATAAAAGTATTATATTGAGGGCTGGAGCGGTGGCTCAGTGGTTTCGGCACTTGCCTGGCAAGCCTGAGGACCCGGGTTCAAACCCCAGCACCACATATACAACTAAGTGTTGGAGCAACTAAGGCCGTGTGAAAACTAAGTAAAGTTGTTTCTCTCTTTCTCTGTCTCTCTCACTGTCCCTCTCTCTTTAAAAAAAAAAAGTATTATATTGAACAGGAATGGTAAAAGCAGATATCTTTATCTTTAGTTCCTGGTTTTAGAGAAAGTGCTTTCAGTTTTTCCATATTCAGTGTGATGTTGGTTATGCGTCTGTCATATATATAGGCCTTATTATGTTGAAGTAAGATCCTTCTAAGTCTCCTTTGGTCTTTTATCATGATGGTGTTGAATTTTATCAAAGGTTATTTTCTGCATCTGTTGAGATGATCATGTATTTTTTATCCCTGATTCTACTTAAGTAGTGTATCTGCACAAGTTGAACCATCTTTGCATTCCTGGAATGAAACCAACCTGATCTTGGCATATAACCTTTTTAATGTGTTATTGAATTCAGTTTGCAGGTGTTATGGTTTGGATACCAGATGTCCCCACAAAAGCTCATGTATGAAACAATGCAAGAAGGCTTAGAGGAGAAATGATTGGACTATGAGAGTTTTAACCCAATCAGTGAATCAATCCCTTGATAGGGATTAACTGAATGACAGGGTGTGGTTGGAGGATGTGGGTAATTGGGAGTGTGTTTTGGGGATACAGATTTTGTATCTGGAGAGTAGAGTCTCTCTCTGCTTCCTGACTGCAATGCCTTGAACACTTTTCTTCAACACACTCTTATGTCATGATGTTTTGTCTCACCTCAATTCCCAAAGAATGGAGCCACCTGGCCCTCTATGAACTGAGACCTCTGAAACCATGAGTCCATGAATAAACTTTTCCTCCTAAAATTGTTCTTTTGATAAGAGCAATGAAAAAGCTAAGACAGCAAGTATTCTATTAAGGATTTTTGCATATATGTTCATGAAAGTTATTGGTCTATAGTTTGCTTTCCTTGATATGTCCTTATCAGGTTTTGGTATCTGGGTGATACTAGCTTCAAAAGATGAGTTTGTAGGTGCTCCTTCCCTTTCTAGTTCATGGAATAGTGTGAGAAGAATTCATGTTAGTTCTTCTTTAAATGTGTGGTAAAATTCAGTCACAAATCCATCTGAATTTTTGTTTTTTTGTTGGGAAACTTTTTATTACACCTACAGTCTCACTGCTTGTTATTGATCCATTAGGTTTTTAATATCCTCTTGATTCAATTTTGGTAGATCATATATATCTAAAATTTTATCTATTTCTTTTAGCTTTTCCCACTTATTAGAATATATATTTTCAAAATCATCCCTAATGATTCTCTGAAATTAAGTGATTTCTGTTGTAGGGATAAGCCCTCTCTTCCTCTCTATTGTTATTAATTTGGTCTTTCTTCCCCCTTTCTTTTGGTTAACTTAGCTAAAGGTTTAACAATCTTGTTTATCTTTTCAAAGAATTAAGTCTGTGACTCATTGATCCTTTGTATTTTTTTCTCATCTCTCTTTCATTAATTTAAGCTCTGATTGTCATTGTTTCTTCTACTGATTTGGGGTTTAACTTATTCATGTTTTTCTAAAATCTTGAGATACATCTGTAGGTTATTTATTTGAGAGATCTCTGATTTTTTATATGGGCATTCATAGCTATAAACTTCCCTTTTAACACTATAAAAGCAGTATTTTCATTGACCACATTCAGAAATTTAATCAAAAGCCTTCTCAGGCAAATACACTGTAGTCTCAACAATATTCAGTTTTGTGAAACCATCCGTCTTGTCTTGTCAACTAAAATTAACTTCCATACAGTAACTAAATTATTTTATGGAAAAGGTCACTGATATACAATGACCCAGATTATTTTTATCAGGCTGTGGATAATTTTTCCACATCATACAATATAGAATTTGGTAATTCAAGGTAGTATTTGTATATATTCTTGAAAAGACTCAAAGATGCCTTCTTTTTCCCTTAAAGAAATTGGTTTTGCTTACAGGTAACTTTGTTACTCACAATTATACAATAGAGGGTCGGTCTTACTTGTGCGTGAGGATACACATCTGGCTCTTAAATTTTCACAAAAGAATAATGACATGTTTCTTTCATACATATATTTAAAGTGATCTTCCATTTATTCGACAGATACTCTTTCACCTTTCACCTATAATAAGTTTCTACAACCCAAGGTCAAAACAGCAACAACAACAAATCAGCCCTTGGATTTTTCTTCTTGGCACCCATTGCCCTTCAGAGAGTATGTCAGAGAAATGATCAAGTATAAAATATGTGGAACAAATTTACTTACAAAATGAGACCTGTTCTTACACATTCTGAGAGACAAAAAGAAAGACCTAAGAAAGGCTGTTGTTAATTAATGCCACCATACGCTAAATGAAAAGAGTTTACAGAGTGACAAATATCATAAGACACTGATTGTACAAAGGAAAGAAAAAGTGAGGGTGACATTTAAAGAAAAATTATTTAACATAATACTTAAGAATACAAGTGTCTTTTCAAAAAAGTCTTTAGCATTCACTTCTCTACCTGTTAAACAACCCACTGATATTTACTTAAGAATAAGTGCTATCTACTAGCCCAATTGTTTACATATATTTATTTATTTAATCTTTACAACCCCAGGATGTAAGTACTCTTATTGTCTGCATTTTAAAGATGAAGAAAATGAGACAGTAGAAGATAAATAACTTGTTCAAGCACACCCAGAAAGAAAGATAGAGCCAGAATTCAAATTGTGGCAGTTGAGTTCCATAGTTCAAGCTCTTTGCTGCAGTCCATATTTGGTTTCTAGAGTGATAGATATTAATGGTTGTTGACATACATTACCACCTTCAGGTAAATAAACCTAGCTTCTGTTTGATATGTACTCCATAAATATTCATAAACTGATCAGATGACTACTATTAGAAAATATAGAGGAAGAATAATTACAAAATTCACAAGCGCGCTTCACTCTGGTGGGGGAAGACTGGATGAATAGGAGTGCTTGTGTATATTCAAAATCATTGGTAATACTCTATTTCCTAAGTTGTAGTAGGCACAGGGATGCTTCTTTTCATTGGTTTTTTTAAAAATCATAAATACATATTATTTACTCACTTGAATGTCTGATACATTTCATAATTTTTAAAGCTTAATTAAAATATTTTAAAATTACTTATTAGAAAGCGTTCATTCAATGGTCTGTGTTATTTCAATTTGAGTAGCACCTCCAGAATATAAATACACAAAAGGCCCCTCTTAAGACTACTCTGGAGTTTAATGTAATAGTTAAAATAGTGAAATAAAAACTCAATGGAAATGATTCTTCCTGGAGATGACTATATATACACATAGCTGCCGCTGCATTGAATTAGTCAATAATGAACTACTGCCCCAGGAGACAGGAGTTAGGCCCCTGAACACCTGTGGCCACATTTTCAGCATGCAATCAAGACATAGCTTTGTTTTAAATGTGTTTCTCTTTAAAAACTCCTTCTTTGATATATTTTGTCAACTCATTAATATGGAACTCATAAACAACTGCACTATAACTCATATATTGATAAAGCTTACCTTACTCATGTCTTTATAAAGCACATCAGAGTCACCCAGTGCTCAGTGACACTAGAGAGCACTTCAGCACTGCACTTGGTGGGCATTTCAGCAAAGTCACCATTAAAGAGCACAAAAATGCATACAATATGGCAATAGATACACTGCAATGCTTGTTTATAGAGTGAGAGTTGAAACAAGAAGGCAGACACTTATTCTACCTGGGCTTAAAATACAAGCATCGGATGGCTCAAATTTCTTGACACAGCATTTTCACATGTGAGCAAACAATCAAAAGCACACATGCACTGCACGATTAGTGCCAATTCTGAAGCCACAAACAAATGTTACCAAGTAGGCAAATCTGCAAATATAGAATCCACGAATATTTGATTTATATATACATATATATTCATATTCAGAATTAAGTTGAAATAGCTGATCTCTGCCATTAGCATACAAAACAAATCAATACAAAGTGTTTTTAATTAATGAATCAAAAATTGTTATTGATTAGAATCATGAATTATTAGGTTTAGACATGAGAAAAATCAAGTGTTAATGTAGATAGTCTCAGACTACAATGTATTTTTTTTTTTCAAAGAGAGAGGGACAGTGAGAGAGACAGAGAAAGAGAGAAACAACTTTATTTAGTTTTTCACATGGCCTTAGTTGCTCCAACACTTAGTTGTGTACGTGGTGCTGGGGTTTGAACCCGGGTCCTCGTGCTTGCCAGGCAAGCGCCGAAACCGCTGAGCCACCGCTCCAGCCCCTACAATGTATTTTTAATGTGTGATATTCCTACTAAAAGTTTTCAGTACCCAATTTTTTTTTAAGAGAGAGAAGGACAGTAAGAGAGAGCATAAGAGAATCAGTTTAATTTTAGTTTTCCATGTGGCTTTCATTGCTCTGACACTTCATTGTGTACATGGTGATGGAGTTTGAACCCCATATCCTCATGCATGCCAGGCAAGTGAAATAACTGCTGAGCCACCACTCCAGCCCTCCAGTACCAATATTCTTTATCATATTCCTTTTTTCCCAAGCCTTTGGAATCATTATCAATTGCAGGTTTTCTTATTCCTTCTGTACCTTGTACAAGTAGTCTATGATGATAAACATATCATTTTCTAAAAGTTTATTTATCACATTCTTCTTTGAAACTCAGACTGTTTTTTCCCATAAAATCAATACAGTATGAGGATCTCAAACTAGCTTACATCTCTATAGAGCCCAGAACAATAATTTGCTGATAGAAAGGCACACCTGAGCAGTAGGTGTGCCACGGAGCTCTCCAGGAAGACACATCTGTCACCTGTGGCTAGGACAGAATGCATAATCACCAGAACAGTCAGACATGAAGTCTATAGCCTGGCAAACCACTGGAGGGTTCCTGGCTTTTGTGATGAATTGAAACAAAAAGCTACTGGCAGCAGGAAGACCAGGTAGGAGATGATATTAGTTTTGGCTAGGGTGGCAATAATAAAGGTGTCATGGTTTGGATGAAAGGTGTGAGACCATGCTAAAATGCTCAGAGGTAAAATGATTGGGTTATGAGAGCCTTAACCCATTCCATGAGTTAATCCCCTAACAGGATTAACTGGCAACTATAGGCTGGTAGGAGATGGGACGCTGGGGGCAGGTCTTTGGGGTATATATTCTGTATCTGGCAAATGGAATTTCTCTCTCTGCTTCCTGGAGCCATGTGTTGAGCTGCCTCCCTCTGCTATACTCTTCTCCCATGATGCTGAGCCTCACCTAGAGCCAAGGAATGGAGCCGGCTGCCTATGGACCAAGACCTCTGAAACTGTGAGTCCCCCAAATAAACTTTTCCTCCTAAAGTTGTTCTTGTTGGGTTCTTGGGTCACAGCAATGAAAAAGCTAACTAAAACAGGTAAAAATGATAAGATTCTGGATATATTTTGAAGGTACAGCCAATAAGATTTCCTAATGAACTGGACGTGCAATGCTGGGAACAGCAGTGGCATGTAGCCTGCAAAAGAGAGGGCCTCACAGTCTGCTGGGCTTATTGGCTGGTCTGGGAATGTACTTCCTTGTTCCAGGTTTGATATGTACTTATTTGTTCTGTTTAGGCATGTGTGTCATATGGCACCTGGCTGACCCCACTGTTACATCTTCAGCACAAGAAAGGTGTGTAGAGATCATCTCCTGTATCAGCTATGGTGCAGGTGGGGTAAAACACTAGACATATTGGGTGAAAATTCAATACTGAAGCTGATCTCACTTAGTCACATCTCCATGTGAGTGAAGAGTGGTTCTAGCCATGGTCTGTGTGAGTCATATCTTTCTTGGCAACACTGACACCTGCCAACCATGAAACTGACTGATATTATGGGACTGATGCTCCTGGTGGTAGACAATAGGTGTCCCTTGTTCTGCATGTGGTGAACAAGAGGAAAGCAAGGATGATCCAGTGTCTCTGGACTGGCAACTGAAGGAATGGAATTACTACCAGCTAAGATGGAAAAATCCATGGGTGGGCCAGCTATGTGGGAAAGATCAAACTTTGAGTTTCAGATAGGATATGTTCAAGGTGTCTACTAGATGTCAGGGGAAAAATTAAGTAGATAGTAGAATATATAAGCTTGAATTTCAAGGAAGAAGTTGAGGTCAGAGATTATAAATTTGGCAGTTATTAATGTATGCAGAGCCAGAGGACTGGATGAGATTTTCACTGCAATAAATGTAGACTGAAAAAGAAAAGTCCACACAACTGAATTAGGAGATTAGGAAAGAGAAGAATGAGCGGAAGAGTTCAAAAGTGAAAACTGTCTTTCAAAACTAAGGGAGTGATCAACAGTACAAGGATAACGGTGAAGAAGATTGAGATTAAGTCATTAGAGTTGCAATGCAGAATACATCTTTCTTGAAACCATTTCAAGAGCAGTGATACAGGTGAAATCACGACTGAAGAGAGTTCAATAAAGAGTACTAGGAAATGAATTGGTTAAAGCAAATACAGATACAACTTTTGAGAATTATTTTTGGTAAAGGATATAGTAATCTTTATTTGTAACATAAAGGTAATAATGCTAGCCACTATATTATATAAGGATTAAATACAATACCTAGCACATAGTGAAGTGCCAAATCTATGGTAGCAATTAAAAACTGGTGTCAAGGAGAATTACTATGTTTTTCTTTCAAACATCCCATTTGATCCATCTGATGATGAATATGGAACTGCCTGGATGACGTTTTACTAGTGAGTAAAGATTCCTATGGATTCTTGGATTCCTTATGTTCTTAAGAATGACAAGTTTTCCTTAGGTCCCACAAACCACCAATTTGTTTAGACCTACACTGGCACATCCAGCTTTACAAAGTGAAAAGAAGGTCTAAGACAATATTGTAAGGTCTCACAAATAAAATTCAGGAAGAACAGAAAAGGTAAGTTTCCTGCTCCCTTTCTGAAGCTATTCAGTAGAACAAGGCAGGCATCTACACAGGGTGGCCTAACATAGGATTGTACCCTAACCAGGATGACAAGGCTATCCATGCAGGGAAATAGGTAGTCAAGAATGGAAAATCAGTACATGACAATATGAGCAGAAGCCTGCATAGAGTGATGCCCTGCACGGGGTATTAGAGCCTGACTACAGTGAAGAGGGTATCAGCATGAAGGAGCAATAGCCACAATGGAGACTGGTAACACCAGGAGATGCTGCCCCAATGGGCAACCATATCAAGGATAATGGAAGCTAAGTTTTTCACTGGAAGAAAAAAGGAGTTGCAAATATTGGAAGGGAGAATACTCAAGGTAATTCTTTGGTGCTAGACTGGAATGAGAAGTATTGCTATGAGCCAGGTGCTGTGGGGCATGCCTGTAATCCCAGTCACTCAGGAGGTTGGGGCAGGAAGACCACAAGTTCAAAGCCAGCCTCAGCAAGTTGGCAAGGCCCTGTCTCAAAATAAAATATAAAAAAGGGCTGGGGATATGGCTCAGTGGTTATGTGCCCCTGGGTTCAATACCAAGTACAAATAAAAAAGGAAATATTGCTATGCTTATGATTCTGTAAGCTTTCAACACACATAGATTGCTAGAGAAACTAGGCAATGACCTCTGCAAAAAGAAAAAAAAGGCAGAACAAAGATCTCTGAAAATTTTGCTCAACAAAATAAAACAGCAGAAATATAGTAAAAATTGTCAGACTCCAACTTTTTCAACATTGGAAATTGACCAAAGGTTTACAACAGCCTGGAAATTTTTACTCCAGAAAAGCAATGAATCTTGGTAAGAACAAGGACCTCTGTGGCATTTTTTTTTTTAAATTTGCAACTTTGTCGCATTTTAAGCTTGCCTTAAGCAACATCCCTCACCTTTCAGTTCCATGATAACCTTGAAAACAAACACGGTACAAGTGCAGTGATAGCAAGCAGTCTGGCAGCTACCAAAGAGATCAAAATGGGGTTAGACTCCTGCAATGCCTCATTTCCAGAGAATTCTCAGAGAATCAGTTTGGCTGGACGGTGGTGCTCTGGATCATTCTACTTGCAACACTCATTGACAGGAAAAGCCTTTTCCTTTGGGCATTTCTCAAAAACAATCACAAGCAATTGTTTAATTTTGTGGCTGTCTGAGATGGTGAATAAAAATCTCTGTTCAATCATTAGCTAACCACCAAGTAGAGATTTCAGTGACCACACCAGACAAAGAATACAGACTTTACAGAATTAGTCCATAACATAACTAATTCAAAAGCTTAAAATGAAGGAAAATCTAGGGAATGAAATGTTCATAATATCTCTGAAGGATTGAGGCATATCTCTGAGAATCTAGAGACTGCACAGGCCCAGGACTTTCTACATGCTCAGGAAAGATCTGAAAAGGCTCTAAGCTCTAACTTTGAAAATCTGTATAAGCAAGAAGTGAAGACAAGCAAGTTTCAATCAGATAGTTGAGTGACAGGAAGGCATTCCAAATGCAGGTACAAACCTCTTATGAAAGACTAGGAGATTTACTGAATCTAGGAAGCTAATAAAAATCTCTGTTCAATCATTAGCTGAGCACCAAGCGGAGATTTCAGGGGCCACCCATAATAAAGAATACAGACTTTACAGAATTAGTTTACAAAAGTCACTAACCAAACATACTACTATAAGAAAAGATGACATCCAACAAATCCATAAAGACAAAATGCAGATTAATTATTGCCAGAGGCTAAGGGGAAGGGTAAAAGTAAGTAACTTCAAATGGGTACAGGATTGACTGTAAACTGATGGAAATGTTCTGGAACTAAGTTGTGGTGATGGCTGTAAATACATTAAAACCAACTGAATTATATATTCTTTATGGGGTGAATTTTATGACATGTGAATTACATCTCCATAAATAAAAAAAGCATAGATGCAAATGCATATTTGTATGCACATACATGCAATACGAACCTGTATTTCCCCAGTTCTGTCCCATGAGATGGCTTGCAAGCAATGACACCCCAATAATAACAATCATGCCTAACATCCAAATATTGGTTTCTTACCACATTGATTAAAGGAACAGGGCTCTTTGGGAAAATGCCTAATTTTAGAGTTGGGGCAGAGAAGTAAACCTGGAAACCTGGGACACCATTCTGAGACTAAAGAAAGGCTGTCGGGCTGGAGTGGTGGCTCAGCAGTAACGGCACTTACCTGGCATGCGTGTGTACACGGGTTCAAACCCTAGCACCCATGTACATAACTGTCAGAGAAACAAAAGCCATGAGCCATGTTGAATAAATAAAATTTGATTCTCTCTCACTCACTGTCCCTCTCTCTTAAAAAAAAAAAAAAGAAAGAAAGGCTGTGCACAAAGATGATAGAAGATGTCTCAAGGACACAGAAGTTAGCTTAAGGGCCACTCCCTGGCCAATTTGGGGACAATTGGAGCACCCAAACAAATAATGATAGTGAGAAGATATAACACATTGAATAAAATACGAATCCATTGGGGCTGGAGCGGTGGCTCAGCAGTTATGGCGCTTGCCGGGCACGTACTAGGACACGAGTTCAAACCCCAACACCACGTATACAATGACGTATCAGAGCAACAAAGGCCACATAAAAAACTAAATAAAAAAATAATTCTTTCTTTCTCTCTCTCTCTCTTTTACTGTCCCTCTTTCTTTAAAAAAATTTATGAGTCCATGTGGATATGATAAAAAATAATGAATGAATAAATTGAAAGTCTGATTTAAAATGAACACATATATAGTTACAAAGGGTCTCCACACAAAATATCTGTTAACTACAAAGGGTAAAAGAGTAACTTCATAGTGGATAAGCCTAAGAGACAATATCTAATTATGTGGTCATAGTGATATTCACCAACAATGGGAAAAGTTGAAACACTTTGTAAACTATCTCAGGGGAACAAACAGGAACAGATTATTTCTTCTGTATTATTCCTGCAATAGACACATAACCTGGCTGTAACCAGGACAAAACATCACACACACCTAAGTTGAAGGACATTCTAAAAAGTGACTTACCTATAATCTTCAAAAGTACCAAGGTCAAGAAAGTGAAGGAAAGAGTGAGAAATTGTTGTAGACTGAAAGAAATCAGAGACGTGTCAGCTAAACGAAATGAGTGATTCTGAACTGGATCCTTGTCCTATAAGGCACAGCATTTGGACAATTAGTGAAACCTGAATGGTGTGCAAGGTTTAGGAAGAAGTAACATATCGCTGTTAATTTACTAACTTGGATGTTGTATTATGGCTATACAGGAAAATGTCCTTGCTTATAAGAAAAACACCCTAAGGTATTTGAGGGTAATGAGGCATCATGCTGGCAAATTACTCTTAAAATAGTTCAGAAAAGCAAAATTCTGTACTTGCAACTTTCCTATAAGTTTGAGATTCTTAAAAAGATATGTAATATATATGGAAATATGTGTATATGCATATGTATTTGATAGTATCATTTTGTCCATTGACGCCAATAATAAAAAATTGAGCTAAAAAAGGTTATTAAGTTTGTCCTACATGCTGGTAACAAGGAGAGTATCAACATAAACTCTAAAAATAGATTCAATGACATGAAATAATCTAAACACTGGAGACAAGTGTAGAAGGCTAGATACACTCACAAATATTCACTCACAAAGCAATCTTCTTATCTAACATAGCTGGCAAAATTCCTAGATGGAAGTTTCCTTTTATATAACACTTTAAATGAAAAGGCCTTTGGCAACAATTTAAAAGTATACTGATATACTCTCTTTAAAAAGTTAATATAAAATAACTACCATACTCTTAAAATTTTTTAATGTCCCTATTACAAGTGAACTATTATATGATTATGGGAAAATGCTCAGAGTATTTTTAGTTTATATTCTTAGATTTTTGATTTTTTAAAAAGGCTGTAACAAAGGAGAACACTATTCAGAAACTTTATAAAAAGAGCCCTGCCCTAAGGAATTTAGCCTGAAAAGATTTTATGATTAAAAGTACTTTCCATAAGAAAGAAATGGTAGGAATACAGAACTCTTTTAGAGCTTAAATGCATTATAAATTCATATCAAGGTAGGCCAACTTCTGAAAGAACTAGGACTTTCTGGGTAACTGGGCTGAGGTCTCCCCACTGGCCTTTGGAACTTCCCTTGGAAGAGCACCATGGACTGACACACCTCACCTGGCCTCTTTATTCCTCCTACCTTGGGGCTACATCTGCATTATGGAACAATAGTCTGCTGGTCTCTCACAGCTCCCTCCCTACCTTCTCTAAGGGAATTTCCCCTATTACATTTCTTATACATTTAATCCTTGTCTTGGTGATAGGCTTCTCTGAGGATCTGAATTAGCAGAGTGAGTTTCATCCAGTCAAGTCCACAGAGTTAATTATATTGACATGGTGTGATAAGCCCTCAGCGTGAATGAGACAAGGAAAAAGAAATGTCAAAGATAGGCTTTTCCCTCAAAGATGGAAAACAATTCTTAAAATCTTAAATGAGATTAGATACTTTTCAAAATATGATCTATAATAATAATCAAAATTTTGTGAGTCTTTTAAAATTAACTGTATTTTTCTGAGGTCTCACAACACGACGTTATAGGATACATATAGATAGTAAAATGGTTACTATGGAGAAGTAGATTAACATATCTATCATCTCACATAGTTACTCTTGTTTGCGACAAGAATAGCTAAAACCTACAAGTTTGGCAAAAGATGATCCAATTGTATTAACTACAGTCCTCATGCTGTACATTGTACCCTAGCCTTGTCATACTTTACAAACCCTATGGGGAGAGTGGGCAGCACTAGCTTCGCAGAGGAGATGGGCAACTAAGATCTGCACAGATGGGAAGGAGGAGGAGGGCAACTCAGACACACTTTCTTCCTAGGGGAAGAAGCAGGAAGAGGTCTGGTTAAGGAGGAGGCTTCAAGATTATAAAGATACTGCCAACTACATAGCAATTACAATGTGAGCTAAGCCCTCATAATTTTGTAACATAAATAATTCACTCAGGAATAACCAAGAGTTTATGGTCTAAGATATTTAAGACACTTGAACTTAGCATACGAATAGATCTCAACTGGGAGAAAAAACAAATTCAAGAGAAATCACGCATATCATTTTATTTGAAGATTCCTTGTGTTTTATCATTGCAGGTTAGTTTTTTCCACTTTCCCTCTCTTTTCTTCCTCAAAGAACAACACTGTTTTCTAAAAAAGAGTGACTATTATCAAACCTTTAGGATTCACACCAATCCCTTTATTCTAATTTTATCCCTTTTTATCATCCTCATAATCTCACCCTTTCCCTTCTGTATGCTGCATAGTAATGTGATGGCTTCAATTAGCCTTTCAGTTGAAAGAAACTACAAAGCTATTTCAAGAAAAGCTCTTCTGGGGTCATGCACATGCAGATATTTAAAAATTCTTAAAAAATTATTCTTTGGGCCTCCTCAAGAGCATTGCAAACCACTCTTTCTTTTTCCAGGACTCCAGCTACAACACCCTGACCTTTGCACTGCCAAGTCTCAAAGAAAATCTATATCTTAAAATCACATCTTATCTTCTCAGTTGAGCTCTGACTCACAGAAAGTCTATGTTTTTAATATGTATATTAAAGAAGACAAAAATACCACAAAATAAACTCTCTGATATGACTATACTGATACTAACCAACATAGTAAGTTTGAAGTCTCATAAGCAAAGGCATAGAATGAAGCTACCTCCTCCCAAAGGTAGATGTGAAGCTTTTCAATTTGAAGGTGCTAAGATTTCCTTATGTGTTTGTGATACATATGGGTTCATACACTTACTGTTTTGAATAGTTATAAACAAAACTGTCCTTGGCAATGAAACAAAATTGGAAAATTCTTGTAAATGGGGAAAATGAACTTAAATTCTTACTCTACTTGATTAAGATTATCAATATACAAATTTGATAACTTCTCTGTCCTACCATAGACAAGAGGTTCAAAGTAAATTTTCTTCTCTAAAAAATGTGAAGCTATTAACTAACATCTTATCTACTGAGAAGTTTTAGGAAAACACTGTGAAAAATCATCACTCATATTTACTGACTGGAATAAAATGATATCTTATGAGAAAGGAAATATGGGGAGAACTGGCCTTCAAAGATGCTAAGGGTAATTAAGAAAAGACCAGAGTGGCCTCCAGTAGCAACTCGGGACAGTCTCTGGCAAATAGTGTTGGGTTTAATCCTCAGTACAAACAAAACAAAACAAAACATTAAAAAAAAAAACCCAGGCAAAGAGGTCTGC
>PVKS010020941.1:0-36000 GCA_004027875.1 Aplodontia rufa | reverse complement strand
CTAGTAGCATGAGTTAAATCCAGATAAGATGTAATGCTTTACAATCTAATACTTTTTTTAGAGTTATAGTGGGAAGGGGAAAGGAGGGATAAGGGAGGGTAATGGGGGGGCACTCCTGGGGGATAATTGCAATATCCAGAATATATACACATTTTATATTATTTTGTTAAAATCTTGTAAGGTTGTTCAAAAAAAAAAACTGAGGATAGTAACATGGAAAAAAACATTAAGCTTAAATTGAAGTTTCTTATATTTTTCATAATTAACTAATATGGCCAATATGGCCAAGTCCATTATGTATTTTTCTTTTTTTTAATACATTAGGGCATTTTCAAGTTTTCTTTAAGGTAATCTTACAACTACTTAAGATTTTTTTTTATCATCTGAAATATATAAAATATTTTAGTGTTGTAGAAGTTTCAAAATAATTGAGAGATATAAGTAAACTATATCTATCTATATCTATCTTGCTAGACAAGGCAAAAATTTGAGTGATATTCAGATGATCTCCTTTGAGCAGAAAGAGTTAAGTAAAAATTATGTTCTAAATATCTAAATAGGAAATAAAACTATAAGTTATCTGATATTCATTCAACATCATACTATTGCCAGGTCCAACCAAGGATTATTTAACTTTCTAGAAGATTAGATTTGTTTTGGGTCTTATGTGCTAATTGAATAATGCCTTGTTACTCAGAAGTTACATGCTTACTTGTAGATAGCCAGCTAAAAAGGAATCCTCATTGAATATGGTTTTATGACACTTTAGGATATAAACCATTTTCATATTTGATCTAATGATCTTATGCTAAAGTTGTACCTAAATATCTTTCCTAATACAATGAAAACACTTGTTCCTCAAGTGTTCTTGGAATTAGACTTCCCTTTTTCTGGCCAAGATTGGACAATGATTTGAATAAAATCTTTGATATATTTATTAAATTTTTATGTGAGGATCATGTGTTTATTTTTGAAAAAATATTTTGACCAAAGTTCAAAAGGAGGTCACTAACTTAATAAAGATTATTTTATGCTTTTAGAATTTAACATTGATTTAATTGAAAAATCAGTCTCACTCTTTTAATTGATTTTATTTAACATTATATTATCTTTAAGATTAGATGAAGTATTTACTTTGGTTAACATTATTTTCTATACAGTATATCCAAGTAGCATTAGTTACCTCTTTACAATGCATTTAACTGTTTACAAAACATCCATTTTAGTGTATTCTTACACTTCAGAACAAAACAGATGGGAGAAAGAGAACGGATCTGATTGAAGGAATTTGTTTGCCTGGGGGAAACAGGTGATGGTCTGGCCATGAATATAAAGTGCTCTTGGCAAGAGCTTTTGAGAGCAGTATTTCTTACTCTGTCAGCTAAATTCAACAAGGTAGAAAAATTATGACTCACCTAGAGGTTCAACTTGTAAAAAATGTTTACTTGTAAGGCCATTTGACTGCACTTAGCACATTAAACAACTCTTATTTGACCTCCTGACAAATGAAAGAGGGACAAAGTGAAATGTTACATTAAGAGGGCACCAGTCCATGAGAGGCAGCAGCAAAGCTGGCAGACATACACCTTCATTATTCAAAAAAACCCCACTGTTAATTTTACATTTGTTGAATTCAGAGCGGAGACCATGAATTATGGAGTAAACAGTAACAACAAACATTCATATCACACTTCAACCCTTTGAGATTTACTTGAAAATAATGGATAGGGTTTATTCAGACATTTGAAATTGTACATTGTAAAAGTTAGATTTCTCATATTTAAGATGTGCAGAGAGGTCATTAATACTTATTGAAGAGCACCTTTCATATATACTTCCTTAAGTATAAAATCTTAATCATTTCCATAATGCAATCACTCTAAACAATTACTCGCAATTGTAATTAATTCTAAACTATTACATATAATTTATTCTAAGATTGTAACATGCACACTGTTTTCAATATTGAATGTCTCTAAAATGGGGTGACCTTCTAAAATTGATCAGAATTTAATTGCCAATGGTTCACCATGCTTCATGGTGTGGATTATAATGGTATTCAACGATAAATTCCTAGCTTCAATATATAACAAGTGTAGCATGACATTCACTTCTAGGAATGCTGGCCGCTGGTCACTTTATTCATGGCATTAATTTTTATTTTGTTACCTCTGTGTAGAGTTGTATTTTAATTTAGGAATCTTATGGAAATGAATGGGGTCGATGCTAATAATATGTGAACACAATAGGTAACACAAGATCACCTTCTAATTAAACCAGAACCCTTCCTAGGAAATCAACACATGGATATGCATATAGATGACACCTATCTCCAGGGATCACTCCCTATTTAAGTGCATGCCCAGCTCAACAAGGGACCTTGAATTAAAAAGAATGACCAAAGATGACTATCCTAAGAAATTGTTATGCATTTTTTTAACAGAAAGGGCCAGTGAGAGAGACAGGAAGAGAGAATCAGTTTTATTCAGTTTTTTCATGTGGTTTTTCTTTCTCTGACACTTTTGTTGTGTACGTGGTGCACTACGTGGGTGTACATGGTGAACCCTTTTACTCACATAGGACAGGCAAGCGCCGTAACCGCTAAGCCACTGCTCCAGCCCCATTTGCTATGTTTTTTTTTAACTTTTTAAAAAATTTATTTTTTTTATTAGATGAATATGGAGTTACAATTGAGGGGGAAACATTGTCAAACAATCAAGAACAAATGTATATATACTTAGTTATCCAAGGCTAATGCCATGTCATGGATGCCCAGCTTGGGTTCCCCATGTTTCTGTTTCCCCCAGAAAACCCCCTGAGTTAAATGGATATCTCGTGGAGGACAGAGATCTCCTTCTGAGATGATTCCCTCATATTACCACCCATTGCTATGGGTTTTATGAGGAAAAGTTAATAGAGTGTCTATTCTGTGTATCTAATGCAATGTTTAAGAAGTTTATAGAAATATTTTAAGCCATATTCATATAAATGTATATATAATTTGGGTTTTATATATATACATATATGTTAGATACATCAGATATATATATATATACGCACACTATAGGGTTTTTTTATATATATAGGCATATAGGTACAGATATCATTTATATATGTATGTATATATATTATATATGCCTATATATCTATAATATTGTCTAAATTACACACTGGTATTTAATTATTATATATTCATTTATTTACTCAATTGTATGTATTTGTTTTACAAAATATTTAGTTTAGAGTAGGTATTTAAAAGTAAAAAAAAGTGGTTTTGAACTTACTAAACCATCTTTCTTCCTTTGTGCATGTGTGTGTGTCTGTACATGTATATGAAGAATAAATCTGAAAGAAACTCAGCATAAATTACTAATGATTGTCTTAGGATCACGACTAAAGACTTGGAAGCTAAATTTGTAAAGAAGTACTAAAATACATGAAACGGTGCTTACTGACTTAGAAATATAATAATGAAGTATACAATTGTTAATATTTAACCTCTTACTAAAATTCCTAGAACAATGGGCATTAGGAGAAGTGCTTACTGACAGTAATAGTTGTATAGAAGTCTGGATTATTTAGAAGAATCAAGATATTGTAGAAAATGTGATGATATTATATGAATACTTTAAAAGCTGAATCTGGTAAATGCCAAGCTACAGGGTTTTTTTTTTTTTTTTTTTTTTTGGTGATTTTGTTTTTCAGACTAGAAAGGAGATAGACTAAATAAATTTTATTATATTTGTGTTAGTCAGCTTTTTGTACTTGTGACTAAAATGCTTGAGTAGAACGAGGTGGAAAAGTTTATTTTAGGTTCATGGTTTCAGTTTCAGTTCATGGTAGGTTGGTTCTATCACTCTGAGCCTGAGATGAGGCAGAAGATCAAGAAGAAATATTACAGTGGAGGAAAGCTACTCAGCTAATGGAGACCAGGAATCAGAACGAGAGGGGCATGTTTTACCCTTCCAGGGGACATCAGTGACCCAACTCCTGCAGCCCTGCTCCACTTGCTTACAGTTAACACCCAGTTAATTACAGCTCTCACAATCCAATCATTTCACCTCCAAATATTCAGACATTAACACAGGAGCTTTTGGGAAGCACTTCAGATTGAAACCGTAACATATTCATTACTGTTGTATGCCACCCCAAACTTTTTTTAAAGATGGTGATACCTCAGTGGAGGTATTGGATTTCATTTCTTTATTTGTTTGGTGTAAAATCTTGTAGGTGAGTATAAAACTGTCCAAAGTGAGCATTGACGGAGATTTCTTTCATGGGCTTTGAAATAGGGTTTCAATAAACACTGAAAATACAGTATTATTCATTGTTCTGAAATCTGGTTGTTAAAAGAATTGAACACACTCAGAAGATTGCATTTTGAATGTTTCTATATTTTGTATATTTTCTATCTTAAGGTAGAAGTAATGGTAACATAGTCAAAATTTTTCTGTTGTGAGCACTTTAAGTTTTTCATGAATTTTTAGATTTGCTAAGAAATTCTGAGCATCACTGATGATTTTTTATGAAGACATTTCTTTTTTCATTAAATGGCATGGTCAGGATGTAATGGCTTCCTGTTTGAGATGGACTATTGTGAGGAGAAAAGGTTTGGATAGGGCATTTATAGATCAACATTCAGATCAAAGTTCTTCACGTTCTTTCAACAAGGCATTGAATATTGACTCCAGCAGCACAAGCTTAAATCATGATGATAAAAATCCTTTCCAAGGAAAATTGTGAGGATAAATATTAGTCATGTTTCCAATACAGCAGTCAGTATGACAATGCTTTCATGATAAATGTATGGGAAATTAAAATGCAGCCTCCAACCGCTGGTCAGGTATTCCCATTCTTTATAATCCTGACTTTGAAGAAGGTTCTCTTAGTCCATTTTGTCCAACTATAACAGAATACTTGAGATTGAGGTATGTTATAAAAAACAGAAATATACTTCTGACAGTTTTGAGAATTAAAAGTTCAAAATTGAGTCACCATCAGGTTAGATTCCAGTATCTCTAATTGCAATGTGAGTGTCTTGAATGATCCTTCAAAGAGAACACCGTGTTCTTACTTGACTGAAGAACAGAAGACAATGCATTCCTGCAAACCCTGTTTTAGTGGAATTAATGCATTCATGTCTGTATAATCTAAACAAGAGACTCCACCCCCCCCAAACTGAAGTGTTGAGGAGTTTCCAACCCATAAATTTGGAATACACACTGAGCAAAGGTAAAAGGTTCAAATACTGTTTATGGATTACTAAGTAATACAGAAATTATAGGAGCAGACAAAAATAGCACTCATCATGGAAGTCTTAATAAAGAAAGGTACGTTGAAATAAATTAACAGTTTCATTGGAATCATTTATAAGAGAGATCAAGACCTTGGATGATGTGATTAAAATCATCAACAACAATTAGTGAATGACGTTTATTTCCATTTTATCTACTCTCTTCATTGGACCCACCCTTAGGAAACAGGGGTTAATTTTCATATTTATATTTTTTATGTGGTAATTCCAGTAAGGAGTCAAATTTCAAATGAAAATGGACTTTGCAATGATATTTGAATAAATGAGGATACTAGACCTTCAGAAAAAAATTCAAACAGATAAAGCAATTAGTATCACGAAAGAATCTGTTTTTGGTATGTACTGGCCACCAGTTTGTACCTACAATCTCCAGTCTCTCACAGAAACTTAAACACGAGTAATGTGGTTCAGAATATCTTCAAAGTAAAAAGCAAATCGACTGCTAAAGAACTAACACACTTATTTCTAGACCTGAAGTTTAAGAATGAACTCTTCAACTGGACCACTCTTAGGGGCCCATAGGGAGCTGGTAATATGCTTACAACATCTGAGCAAAGTGGAATCAGTAAAAACAATTACCATGTCTTTTGGTCCATCTGTCTTCAAAATTAAACCCTTTATTCTATCTGCAGCCTTTTCCCCTTGCTTTGGGTCAGTTCCTTTACTGTCAATTGGTAACATTATTAACTACTTGGAAGTGTTATTGATAGGATCAAAGAATATATAATTCAAGTAATCTCTGTAAAATTCTTGGGATTCTAGGTGCCAGATTCTAAGCACTTCATATTATATATGATTTAAATAGAAATAAAGATTATTTCTGATTTTATATTCTATTAATTTTCCACTATTTTTACAGTCTAACTCTCATTCTTTTGTACCATATTTTCTACACTTCTCTTCTTTACATTGTATTTTAATCATATTGTTAAGTAAGTTATTTTTGGCATAGATTTACTAGATCTTTAGCAAGATCTTTAGCAAGATTCCTCTACACCTGTCAAAATATCACAGCTGCTGATAACAGTAATTAAAATAGTGAAGAAAATATTATTATTAATTTTCCATACAGGGCTATTCAACACTCTTGGTGATTCTTAGTGTTTGTTATTCAATATAAATTTGAAATATTAAATATGATGTTGGCTACTTGAGTTGTTCAAAATGATCATTTTCTCAAAGACATTCCTTAGCCTATTGTATGACATGTAAATGTACCATTCTCTGTAGAGTGGGAAAATCCACACTGTTGGAGTTTTTTCAGTGAAGAGGTTTGTAACTGATTTCCTGGAATGGATGATAGACTTCCATTGCTACATGTTCACGTCCTAGCTCTTTGATCTCAATATTTATGAACAGTAGGCAGCAGATGGAGAAGTTAGAACATTCTGAGAAAATTAAGGAGTATAAAAAGAATAAGTAACAAGGTAAATTAGATATCTTTGCCATCATGTAAATGTAAAGAGAAAAGAATGGAAATTTCTAAAAATATTTAAATTTTTAAAATTTTATATATATATATATATACACACACATAGCATGTTGCAAAAGAAAACAAAATATGTATAAATGCTCTTTTGTACATCAATTTTATTTTTTATTGAGTTGAATAGTTTTACAATCATAAATGCGTATAAAGTAACAACATGCTATGCCTTTGATTGTAGTAACAATATGCTATGCATTTGATCATAGACCATAGTTACCCCATATTGCCCACACCCCTAACAAATATAATTAAATATATATATATACATATATATATGTATATGCATTATATATAAGTATAAAGTTGTGAGTTTTATAGAATTAAATGATTGCATACATAATATTTGACTTCTGGTGCGGGGAGAAGCATGCAACATTGTTAGTTGTCTCCCTAGATCCTTCCCTATCTTCCCTTCATCTCCCATCCGCTGTGTCTTGCCCTCCCCCCTCCCACTTCTCCCACATGACTTTGCTTCCTCTAGATTATGTGTTGCTATGCCGTTGGTGAAAACATTTGACCCTTAGCTCTCTGGGTTTGGCTAACTTCACTCATCATGATTTCTTCCATTGCCGTCCATATATCTTCAAAGGCAGCAATATCATTGTTTCTAATAGCTGAGTAGATAGATAGATAGATGATATATAGATAGATAGATTCAGTGCTTTCGGTTCCATTCATGCAGTGATGGGCATCTGAGTTGATTCCATATTTTAGTTATTGTAAATTGGGCTGCTATGAACATTGATTTTGCTGTGTCACTGTAATGTGCTGATTCTAACTCCCCTGGGAAAATATCCAGAAGAGGGATATCTGGGTCATAGAGTGGATCCATCCCAATTTTTTTTTACATTTTTAAAGAAAGAGGGGATGTGTGTGTGTGTGTGTGAGAGAGAGAGAATCAATTTTTATTTAGTTTTTCATGCGACTTTCATTCCTTGGGTACTTTGTTGTGTACATGGTGCTGGGGTTCAAACTCATGTAATTGTGCATGCCAGGCAAGTGCCATAACCTCTAAGCCACTGATTCAGTCCTCATCCTTAATTTTTAAAGGGATCTTCACACTGCTTTCCAGAGTGGCTGTACCAGTGTTCAGTCCCACCAACAGTGTGTCAATATACACTTGAACCTAATTTAAGAATAACTTTTTTACTAATCTTGCAAGACAGTAATCCATCTTCAATCTGTTTTAGAAATATTGCTTTGAGTTGAAAAATGATAGCTGAAAGGGATATATACACTATGGTCAAATGAGAACATATATACTCATAATTGGAAAGACCAATGAATATTTGTACACCTGAAATCAAATTTATTCATTGCATTATTCAAAATGTATTTGCCATTAATTTCAGTTACAATAGTAGCTAAATATCACAAAGGTGTACTGAACATTTCTCTACTTCTGCTACTTATTTTCATTGCATTTAGCTGCCATCATTTTTTATAAAAATAGATTCATGACTACAAATTCTTTGTCTCTACTTTAATGTGATGTGATGTCACTCTTCATCCTTTTGTTGATTTATAATCTTCAATGCTACTTATTTTAATATTTCCATTCAGTATGACTGTTTTGAATAATTCTAATTTCTTTGCTTATTAGTTTATCTAAACTTAAATAAGTGTAAGATTATTTTTAAAGAAAGACAGACAGCGAGAGAAAAAGAATCAATATTATTTAGTTTTTCACGTGGCTTTCATTGATCCAACACTTCATTATGTATGTAGTCCATTATTGTAACAGTTGAGGCACTGCTCCAGTTCCATAAGATATTTTTTTTAATATAATGTAGTGGAGTGTGAGGTTTTAACCCCGTAAATGACTCTTCACCCTTTGCTTGTCAATTGAGATCTTATTATTTTTCTTTCCTTTCCTTCCCTTTTTTTTTGAAATGTTAGTATCATTTTATGTCACATGCTTTAATTACAGAATTTACTTGATGTATTTCAGTTTTAACCCTTTATTCCAGTGTGAAATCATGTTGAAAATATTAGATTTATTTAAAGTATGAAACAGAGATAAACATTGCTTTCATAATTTATAAAGTATCATTAATGGTAACTATTTGTAGAATTTTAGGTATTGTCTTTGGAAAATAACATTGCAGAGGGAAAAAAATCTTCCAGAGTATATTTCTAAAAAGAATAAAGCGTACATGAGTCTAATATTTTTACAGGTGTGTTTTTGACAGGCTATGAGGACCATTTTTAATAATTATCCCAAAAAATGTGGATAATGAAAATGGATCATCACTTTCATCACTACATTATTGTATATAAAGGTATGGCAGCTTTAAAATGAAGTTAGGAGAATTAAAATCAGAAATAAATTAATACAGAATATATTTTTAATTATTTTCTTATCTGAGCTAATTACCTTAGTGAATTTAAAATTGAACAATGTACCAGGAACTTAGAAATGGATGCACTCTCTATTGAGCCCTTATTAAATGACATTTCAACACATATTAAAGTAATTTGCTAAAAATATGAGGAAATAGGTTTTATTATTGTAGAAGCTATGGTAGGTTTCTTAGAAATCAGATAGTTTACATGCTGAAAGGGCAGTTCCCCATAAGTCAATAATAGATAATGCATCCTAGGAGCTAAACATCACTTTAGAGCTTAATTTTATTTCCATTTTATTTTTAGGAAGATGAAGTTTCCATCACTCCTGATAACACAAAATTAACTCTAACAATATAAGACTCTCTAACAATATTTATTGTACTGCGTTGGTTTCACATAGTTTGAAATCTCAACATTAAATAGCTTTAGTATCTCATCAAGTATCAGAAAATTAACAGGTTTTATGTCACCTTTAATGGTGTCAAGAAGTATTTCCACTGTAATTTCTGTTAGCTCTTGTATATTTGTACTACTGATTTTTTAATTTTAATTTTAAGCTTAACGGTTAAGATTAATATTTCCATACTCTGTTACCTATAAATGTTCTGGTCTCTGATTGTATAATCATCAGGTCAGGTGACATAATTACTTGCTATTGTAATTTATTCAAATAAACTATTGCATTCTCACAACTCTTGGTTTTTTGTTCTTCTGATTCTTTTAGGTTTATATATTTTATCGCATGTATCTATGTCCTTTCACTAGATAACTGAAATAACTTACTTGAATTTCTACTTCCTATCTGCTTTAACATTGAAAAAATACCTCCTTTAAAATAGAATGGATTCATTTGTTAAAGAGGAGGCTGGAATCATATATAAAGTTTATCAATGTATGAATTCAGATCTTTTGTTTTTAATTTGATCTTAACATATTTGATTTTCTTCAGGTTTGTTATTGCTTATATTGAATCAGAAATTCCTTTATCTGTGCCACTGTTATCAGTTCCTAAACATACCCTCTTCAACTAGATTTAATTTGGACTTTCTTGTACTCTGTTTCTTTACCATTTAATTAAGGTTTCTCCTTCCTGTCTTTATCACATGATTTTACTCTTGTTTGTTACAAGATAACAATTACTTCTTCCATGGAAGAACACTGTGGGGATCACTCCATGCTTGAATTAGATTCATTTCTCTTTTGTATTTGGAATGTATTAAACCAACAACAACAAAGTTCCTTCCTGCAGAGAATAAGTCCTTTGTAAAAACCTGAACTACTTTTCTCTCACCCTTTAAATCTCCCTTAAAATTTGCCTGACAGAATACAGCTCTTATTAGAAACATCCCTACAATGAATACATTCTGTGAATATTATGGTCTACCCAGAAAATATACATTTGAACATTAAAATTTATTCTACAAGTACATAGAAAAACACATGATGTGTGTCTACTTCTATTGCCACAGATGACTATTTATTATAGCAAAAAATTCCCATTATTATTGTGTTTTCCTTTCATTAACTTTTTTTTAGGTCTTAAATTCTTGTTTTTTATTTTTGTTTATGTTTATTTTTTTCTTAAAAATATTTTCCATAAGTGTTAATAGAGAAAGGAAAAAAATGAAGTGGTGTTCCTTCTCTCACATATTCAACACAGAGTACTTTACCTCTGCTTGCAAAAATATATATGAGTATTTTTGCAATACTGACCAGGAAATTCTCCAGTGGACACCACTTGTAATTCCTATGATCAGTTTAATTCAGTTCTGACACTCTCTAGTAGAAGTATCATCAGATCACAGAGGTTAGGGTCTCCGTCCCACAAGACTATCCCTACCATTGCAGATGCCAGTCCCAAGACCCAGCTTATGACCTGTTTTTCTAACAATAGAGCTATAAATTGGGGTTCCCATTATGGCTTCCTTGAGATAGTTTATTAGAGAAGCTCAGTGCACTCAGTTAGTAAACACTTTGTCTTCTGACTTACCAGTAAATTCTAGAGATGAACAACCAGCTGAATGGATACACAGGACAAAGTCTGAAAGGGCCCCACGCCTAGGAGCATTTTTCCCCATGTATTTGGGGCTCACCATCCTCCTAGCCCACTGATGGGTCCATCCACTAGAAGCACTCAGGGCCCAAGGGTTTTTATGGAGACATTAACACACAGATCTAATTTATCATTCATTCATTTCCAGACTTTCTCTCCTCTCCAGAAAATGAGAGGTGAAGCTAAAACTCTAAGATTCTAGTCATGATTTGGTCTGGCAGGTGACCAGCCACTATCAGGAGCCCACCAGTTACCTCATTAGTAACAGACACTCCTACCACTCAGGAAATTTCAAGGGATTTAGGAACTTTATGGCAAGAGTGGAGGGAAAGATCAAATATTAGAACAAAATATTCTCCTAGCACTCATTACTCAGGGAGTTTTAAAGATTTCAGGAGCTGTATGCCAGGGACTGGGGGCAGAGACCAACTAGTATATTTCTTATAATTTCACAGGTTAAATGCATAGTAATACAATTTTGAAGTTTTCCATACCTTCCAACCCTTTGCTGCATCTGGAAGACAAATGATGTTTGAGTACACTTCGAATTCCTGCACTGAAATCCTTATCTTTTCCTCATTTATAAGTGGCATTCTATGTTTAACTGATGACACTGCAAAGGTGTCACTCAGATTTATGTTCCTTTGCTGTCACTTATCCTTGCCTAAGGACAGCTGTAAAATTATGTATCAGTGGAGGTCATGGATTTTGTCAGGACATGCCTGGTTGGGTGTTCTTTCTCATCAGCACAGTCTGAGAATCAGTGAACATTCTTAATAAAAAGATACGGTTCTTCATCTAGCCCAGATAAATTTTCCTCACACATTGATTTGTTATTCTTTATCTTCCTTCTATCCCTTTTCCCTCTTTTTGAAAATCTTATTCTTTTCCTGGATATTTTCCTGAACCCATTGAGTTACCAATTTTGATCAAAGTTTCCTCTCTTTAATCCAAGTTCTGAATGTCTATTACTAAGTGCTTTAAACAAAATTGGATGTCTATCTATCTCCTTCAGCAGTTTTATTTTTATTTTGTGATTAATTTCTAATTTTCCATCTGTCTTTCTCTGTCTTCTTCCTGAAATCTATGAGATTAGATGCAAATTTATTTTGACATGGAACTGATACTTGTACCTTAATGTTTAAATATCGTTCAGGCATGAATCCTTAGGGTCTCAGAGGCTAAGGGGATTCCTTCCCTGGGAGGCTGTGGACTAAAGACAGATTGTCACCCCTCTCCTGATAGTAGTAGGAAAGGCCTTTACTGCTCTCAGGCCTTTGTTTACTTCAGGTCTTCCTAGTAATGACTGATCGGTTCAGGTTTTCTTTCTATTCCAAGCTCACTGAAGCCAAGGTACAGGTTAAACCCTAGGCTTAAAATTGACCTTCAACCTTCACTCCTAAGATTCTCCCACCTGGACACCTATGGATCCCTGGACAGCAAGCTATTTAAGGAAAATTCACATAGTAACAGAGTTTTATTTGGGTATATGAGAAGTGGAAGAATGTGACTAATAAATTTATTGGGTAAATCTGAAAACAAGGATGAAGTTGGAATAGATACTGAAGAAGTCTAGGGGATATATCACAATTTAGAAACAGAAACAGAAATGAGCTATAGAAATGGACAACATTGATAGAGAACATATAAAATATTTTTTAATCTTTTAAGACATATAAAGAGAATCATGACCATTTACTGAATTTGGAAGACAAGCACAAGCAAATAAGAGCCACTTGAAATGATATTCATTATTCTGTTCTGGAATGAGATAACAATCAATTTGGGTGCATTTAATGAGAAAAGGAATGATGTATTTGTTGGTAAATTTTAAAACACGAATTCCTGCTAGGTCAGACAAGACATTCAGAATGGAATATGCATGTATAATTATGGTTTACACATGAGACATCCTTCAAAAATTCATGTATGAGATAGTGCAAGAAAGTTTGGAGATGAAATGATTGGGTTATGAAAGTTTTACCTTAATCAGTTCAGCGCATTAATCCCCTGATATTTATTAACTAGGTGGTAACTATAGGCAGGTAGGGTATGGCTGGAAGAGGTGGGTCATTGGGGCATGCCTTTAGGTATATATTTTATTAGTGTTGAGGGGAGTTTTCTCTCTATGCTTTCCGGTACTATCAGAAAACAGAGAGATATGAATGGTGGAACACAGGTTAAGATAAAAATTCTATAAAATGGGACATTTGTGCTGACCCCCACATGCTTACTTTTCTAAGAAGCAATTCACATGTGGCTCTGCTTAACCACAATGTCACAGTCCTTGGTAAAGTACCTATTATCTGAAAGACAAATGCAAGCCCCAAATAATGTCAAGAAGAGGAACCCAATTTACCCTGAAGGGGGAGACTTTTGAGACCAGATTCTGAAACACAGGGAGATAAGAATGATTCCTCCTAATCAGAAAATCTATAAGAATGTATGTGAAGAATCCAATTAGAACACAATTTTCATGGGCCAAGGTGACCTAAAGTCACCATGGCAGTGAGGATTTGAAAGTCTGATGTAACCTTGCTGTCAGTCGAAATTCAAGAGGTGTACCTGTGAGAGGACTTGCTGGAAACTTCTCTAGGATTCACAAAAAACTGGAGTGCAGGAGAAGTGGCACATGTCCCTCCACTCTCTCCCTTTCCCACTTCTTGTCCCTTCAATAAACTCATTCTCATTACTATGAGCAACACGTCTGAAATCTTTCCGACTTGATTGCAAAAATAAGAGCTTAAAGGGGTTCTTTGCACTACCTCACTTCCCTAGAAGGCCCCTGTTCTGTAATAGTGCCATATCCCTAGCTGCTTTCCTCTGCCACACATTTCCACATGATGTTCTGCCTTATCTCAGGCCCCAAGGAGTAGACTAGGCTATCTATGGACTGTTCCCTCTGAAACTGTGAGCCCTCAAAAAACTTTTCCTCCTTTCATTGTTTTTCTTAGTATTTTTTTGGTCACAGCAGTGAAAAAGCTAAGTGAAAGTAAGATTGGTACTAAGAAATGGGATCATTGCTGTGACTAAGCTGACTATGTGGTTCAGAAGCTTTTTAAGCTTTTTGCAATTTGTGGGAAGAATTTTGGAAAATTTAGCAATGTAAACTAGAAAAGCTTCACATTGTTGTTAGCAGAGAATAATGTGCAATTCTGGAGGGAGTTCAAAAGACCAGAATGCCTTTAGGACTGTGGACAGTAAGGTAGGGCTCAAAGTGTTTTAGAGGAAAAGGAGGACTCTATTAGTATCGGACTACAGGTAATTCATGATTTATTCTGGCTACAAAGTTGTCTGCAATTTTTCCCATGTCCTGAAACTTTCTGTGAGATTGAATTTAAAGACAATGGGTTTTTTTAATATGGCAGAAGGAAGTTGAGGAAATATAGCATTCAGGCAGTACCATGGGTATTGCTGGTGGCTTTTAGTCAAATTTATTGTAAAACTCAGGAACAGAAAGCAAAGCAGAAATATTTTAAAAACTTGCAATTTAACCGGAACACTGCTAGTAAAACCTGGGGCTAAGGAAGCTGTGATTGTTAAAGATATTACAGCCAGTAAAGAAACACTGAATATTTTACCCAGTAACAATAGGAAAGATGGCTTGAGGGTATTTTGGAAATTGGTAAAACCACACCCCTCTCAGACTCACAGGAGTAAAAGTGAAAATTCCCTTGTCAAGAGACTAGTGGGGCACCCTATTTGCACAAGGGAGCCTAGGAATTTCTTTCACCATGATCAGCTTCTAAAGCACTGAGACACTGCTGCTGCAGCCATGGTCCCAGGAGACTTGACTACTGCTCAAGATGGTGGCAGATTTTGGTGGCAAACAAGATTTTATGGTTTTGATTAGGAGTCCCCTAATAGCTCATGTGTAAGACAATGAAAGAAAGTTTAGAGAGGAAATCACTGGGCTGTGTGAGATTTAAGTTAATCAGTGCATTAATCCCCTGATAGGCATTAACTTGATGGTAACTGTAGGCAGGTAGGGTGACTGGATGAGGTGGGTCACTGGGGTATACATTTTCTTATGATAAAGAGAGCCCTTTTTGCTTCCTGATGTGATGTCCTCAGCCACTTTCCTTTGCAACTCATGTCCACCATGATGTTGTGCGTCACCTCCAGCCTGGAGGAATGGAGCCAGCCTTCTTTGGACTCATGCCCCTGAAACCATGAGCCCCCAAAATAAACTTTTCTCCTGTAATTGTTCTTGTAGGGTCTTTTGGTCACAGCAGTGGGGAAAAGGAACTGACTAGTACACATGTGGTACTAGTTCTGCAGGGTAGCAGGATGCCAGAGTTAGGGATCAGGGAGGCTTCCACTAAGATTTAATGAAGGTCTGGGAGGTTAGGCCAAACACAGCAGTTTTGGAGTCCCTGCAGGGAATCCCTGGGAAGGCCATGTGTGAAGATGTGAGAAGGAAGCTGAAGCTGCAGTGGAGAGCCCCAGGATTCAGAAATGAATGTAATGCACATGGGACATCTGCCCAGGAAAGCTGCAGGAACTGAGCACAGATGAGCCAAGAGAGAGGCCAGGTGGGCTGCAGCCAGCAATGCCATGGTGGTGGGGTGGCACAAATCCTTCGGAGAGAACATCAGGATGCCATGTGCTCCAGGTGCTGCATGTGCAGCTACAGGACCTAGGACCTGTTTGCCCAACAGGATTTGGTCTTAATTTGGCGTCATCTCTTCTTTCTGTGGCTCTATTTTCCACAGAAATATTTATTGGATATATGTCACTTACTTTTTATTTTTATAGGGCCATACAATGAGAGATTTCCTTAAGTTCCAGAGGAGACTTTAGACTTTTGGACAACGTTAAAAATGCTGACTATGGGGACTCTTGAAAATGGACTATATATGTTTTGCACTGTGAGAAGGGTATGAGCTTTGGGGTGCCAGGGGCAGAATGTTATGGTTGAGATATGAAGTATCCCCAAAATACTCATGTGTGAGACAATGCAGGAACCCTTACATGTGAAATGATTGGATTAAGAAAGCAGCCCCTGGCAGGGATTAACTGGGTGTCAACTGTAAGCAGGTTCGGGCTGGAGGAGGAGGTAGATCACTTGGAGCATGCCTTTGGGGCATATATTTTGTCCTCATGGAGTGGAACTCTGCTTCCTGGTGCCATGTCCCCAGCTGCTTTCCTCTGCCGCACTGTTCTGCCATGATATTCTGCCTCACTTCAGGCCATAAAAAGGATGGAGTTTGATGTCTATGGATTGAGACCTGTAAAATTCTGAGCCTCCAAATAAATTGTTCCTCCTCTAATTGCTTTTATCAGGTCCTTTGGTCACAGTAGCAAAAATATGGGACAAAATGTATTCATCAGTTTTCTCATGAGAAACCAAATTTCAAAAACAATTAAAAGAAGATTAGGATTGTAGGGATTGTTAGTAACATTGTTTCTAAGGTACATTATTTTGAAAAAAAAAAAAAAGAAAATGCTCTATTCATACTTCCTTGATCTGATTGATAAATATTTGTTATCCCTTTACATTTGTATGAACTACATAGTATTTCTAATAAAAGATGAAGCATTCTCTTTTCTTAAGATTTATTGTTGTATAGAGAGCTATCATAAAGTAGACCTGGAGTGAGAATTGATCAGAGAATTTTTACCAGCTATTATTTTTAAAGGATAAATAAATGTCAATTAAAGAAAGTTCTAGGGCATTTCAGGAAGAAAAGACCACACAGTAAATGACTGTTGCAAGAAATAGCATAGTATTATTGGTTAAGCAATATAAGCAGTTCTGTGAATTTAAATACAAAGTGTGACATGGATATCGAAATGGATAGTCCGCATGAGGAGAGAGGTAAGTTCCAAGTTATAGAAGGAATTATTAAGAAGTTTGAGAATTTGAAACATTAGCAGGAGTTATGACACATTTATACATGTTTTTTTGTCTTGAGAATAACAGATGTTTTTAAAAATAGATAAGTTTTTCTGCTATAGTATAAAAGGATTCAAGGGGCATATGACTGGAAATAGAAGAGAGATTTGGGAGGTTTTTGCATTTGCTTGAGAAATAGATTTAATGTTGTAATGATGTAATTTGAATAGGAATAATGTGAAGTTGATGTTAAATTTTAAATAACTTAATTTTATGTTGGGTATGAAAGTAAAGATTCCCAGTTGACAGGAGGATATACATATGTAAGTCTGTGAAGAGAAGACAGAGATGGAAATATTTGATTTTTCTGCATCATTAGCTCATAGGTTTTAGGTAAGCCAAGAGAATGGTGATAATTTGTCAGTTAAAATGACACTAATTTAAACTAGAAATATTAAAAGTAAGTAAGCCTAAAGGTTGGGAATAGAAAAGCAACTCCTGAAATAGGCTAAAAATAAATGATCAGAAATGGTCCCTGAAAAACAATTTAAGAAAGAAAATTATGCAGAGATATCTAATAACACTGGAACTCATCAAAGACATTACTAGTGTTTATTAATCTTCAGTTCCCTCTTTCACTGGGCACAGGAAAGGTTTATATTTCCTGTTCTCTGCTTGTCAGCTAAGGTCAGCAGATTTGCTTTGATTACTGAAATGTGAATAATAGAGGCATGTTATTTCCAAGTGATAGAGAGTAATTACCTAAACTCTAACCTCCCAATGTTAGTTTGGTAATCACAGAAACTTTTGTTGCAATGAAGTCTCAAAAACTATGGTTCTACTATTTTACTCAAATTATATACTATTATTGATAGCTGAATGAATGTTATCGTTAATACTATAGCAAATCTTAGGTATGAAAAGCAATGTTTATGTTCATCAGGGAATTGATGCTAATCTTAGCAAAAAAGTTTAGATGAACTTGAGGAACAGTTAAAGTGCAGTGCACCGAGGATTTTAAGGTTTGATAGAGTGGACAGAAAGTATGTGCATTGCTCCTTTATAAACTGTGGTGGAGCAGATGACAAGGTGGTATGAATATCCAGGGAACAATAGGGTCCAAACAGGGTCAAGTTTGCTGAGGTAAAGAATGGACGAGATTTCAGGAATGTATAGACAGAAGGGACACAGATATAATAGAAAATAACATGAATGATTAATGCAGCTATTTTCCACAAGAGGAAAGAAAGGAGAAGTTAAATGACACACAAGGACTTTAAGCAGCAGTTGTTAATCCTTAGTGACCTGGACAAGGATAGTGGAGGATAGGAGAACCAGGATTCAGTTAAGGTAAGGGGAGCCCTCCATGCTAAATAAGATCTCTGGTGGTGTGTTCGTAATGTAGATTTGTTTTTAGGGTTATGGTGTGAATTTTGAACATGGTGTTTTGGCCTTGGGGACTGTTTGATCAGGGGCAACAACCCATAGTCTATCGGTGGCAGTTCTAGTGCCTCAACCAGAAAACAATTCATACAGCATAAAGACTGCATGGGCCACCTTGAGGAGAGGACACTGTGGCGCTCACAGCACTGAAGATTTTAAGGAAATGGGGTCCTTCATTCTTGCTTTGATTTCCCTGTCCCCACTTAATTTGTTGATAGCCCTGAGCAAACTGTCTTTCTGAGGGCCTGATACACTCCTTGGCAGGATGGTTGTGACATATTACCTTTGCTAATAAGGTAGGGATTTTTGCAAGAGATAATGATGTCATTTATCTGGAAACCATTAGTGAACCTTGAAGGGTTATAATTAGCTGTAGCTGGGTCTGGTACATCCAGACCACACATTTTTGATGCTTACCTGTTTAGTTAGGGTCCCCAGAATTTTAAGTAATAATTCTATCAAGTGATTATAGTTCTCTACTGTGTGGGGTAATTGAGGCATTCCAGCTCTCATTTCCAAATGCTTGTCCTTTTAGATAAGGGTCCCCAAGGTTTCAGTGTCTCCACTGATGGATTTTTCTTGGTTCATAGGCCTGATTTCTGTCCTTTTCCTCTACCCACCTTTTCTTAGCTAACTAACCTACCTAACAAGTAGAATCACAGGGGGAAAATACAGAGGTTTAGGCCAGTTAGGAAAAGATTAGAGGAAAACTGTGAGAAAGCATTTCTTCCTTTACACATTGAAGATGAGAGACAGCTTTTATACGTTTTTCACTTGTCTAAAGTCCTTTTAATGCCACAAGTACTCAGTATCCTAAGTAACGGCTGCCCTAGTGTTAGCTGGGTCATTTATTTTAAACAATGGTGTTGACCACTGTAGATCCTCCAAAAATCTTTTTTATTTCAATCATGCAATTTTAAGTGAATTAAGGAAACAGCTCCATTAAGTCTATTTTTGAGTAGTATTGTATAGTAATTTTTTTGCTAATATTAAAGTTTATAGTTTGAATAATTGCATTAGTTTTCTATTGCTATGTATCCAATTAACAGAAAGAGATGACTTAAAACAACACAAACTCTTTATCTCTCAGTTCCCACTAATCAGGAAACCAGCTTGCATGTTTCAGTTCTTGGTTTATGATCTGAAATTGGAATGTTGATTAGGGCTATCTTATCCTCTCATTTGAAGCTTAAATTCCTTTCCCAAGCTGGTTAACTGATTCAAGTTGTTACAATTCAATTCATTTGGGCTGTAAAATGGGTATGCCAGCTTTCTTGCTCTCCGTTGGTAAGAAATGGCTATTTTCAACATTGAGTGGTTGCCTGCTGTTTCCAGGCCTCTCCAAAGAACGTGGAAATTGTTCCATTAAATTCAGAAAGATATTTCCACTACTTTTACTTCCCGTTACTCTGATTTCTAGATTCAGACTAAAAGAGGTCACGTAGGATGGATTCACTCATACAATCCCTCTTTGGACATACAAAAGGTCAACCAATTAAAGATTTTAATTATTCCTTTGTGGATAACATAATGTAATATCCTAGCAAATCCACAGATTTTGACTATGCTGAAAACAAAGGAATACATAAGGTACATGTACTAGTGAAAATATTTGAAACCATTTTAAAATTAAAATATATATGGCAAAGTGAGAGTTGAGACACTGTTTAGTTAGCTTTTTCATTGTTGTTACTAAAGGACCTAATAAGAACAATCTTAAGGAGGAAAACTTTATTTGGGGGCTCATAGTTTCAGAGGCTTTAGCCAACAGAAGGCTGGTTCCATTCCTCAGGGAATGAGAGGAGGCAGAACAACATGGCAGAAGGCATGGATCCAGGGAGGAGAAAGAGAGAGAGAGAGTAAGAGAGAGGGAGAGGGAGAGGAGGGGGAGAGAAACTCCATGCTGGATACAAAATATATACCCCAAAGCACACCCTCAATATCTCACTTCCTCCAGCCACATCCTATGCCTACAGTTATCAATTAATCCAGTGAGGGGATTATCTCACAGACAAGTTACAGCTCTCATAACCTAATTATTTCACCTCTGCCTTCCTGGATTGTGTCACATGAGCTTTTGGGGGACACCTTTCATACAAACCATAACAGACACATAACTGTTGAGAACATGTACAAAATATCAGAGCATTCCCATCTCCAACTAATTGCATTTTCTATTATCATCTGTCTGTCAACCTTTCTTCCAAATGTTTTCTTACATTGAGTTAATGATATTTTTCATATTAAAATATATAAAAGTCACTTTGAAAATTGACGTTGAAGAGGGAATATGAGAGATCAAGACAAGTATGGATGAGAAAAACAGGAAGAGATTATTGTTTTGGAATAAAGAAAGTATATGATTCTCTATCATATACTTTGTGTGGTGCTACGACTGACCCAATAGAGCATTTGCTTTCTTATAGTCATGGGGCTATTATAAAGAAAAGTCAAACCAAATTTTGATTATGCAAGAAAAAGATTTACAACACAAATAAAATGAAAAACCTCTCTGGGATATTTAAGTAAAAGTAAGAATATAAATCACAAAAATGCGGAACCTTGAAAATTGGAATGGGGAAATTTACATTTATTCTGAGAAATGAGATTAATTATACCACTATATCTAAGATCTAATCCTCTTTATAAGAAATATTTTTTCTTTGACGCAGAATGTTATCATCCCTTTGCTTTTTAAATGCTGATAACCTCCTCAAGGTAGATGCCTTTCAAGGGTATGCTGATTGTTTTTGTTTTTAAGACCTATAGGTGCCCTGTCTCATTGTCTTTCTGACCCAGATTTAAATTAATCCAGAATACCCTTTGGAGAAGACAAAGGAATCATGGTCTGAATAAAGAGAATAACCCGCCCCAAAATAGCCAGATTTTCCCAATTTATACTAACTAAATATTGAGAATGAGTATAGGAATGATTTATAAATTCTTTATTTTATAAAGGAAAAAATAACAACATTAAATGGAGATAAACCATTAATAGTTGAGCTTTGACGAGTTCCTCTACTAGTGGACTTGGTTGTTACCTGAATTCTGGAGTCAGTGTGGGTTTATATTAAAATAAATGAGAACAACCAGGACTTAATTTTAGTTCTGGTTAGAAAAGAAAAAAGAAAGTGCTCAGGTAAGAGAATTATCTGCAGTGGATTCCACATGTATTTTTCACATATCCAAGCTGACGTATTTTTTCCTGAAGGACTCAGGATATTCCCATTGTGAAAAAACTGAGAAGGGTCCAGAGGATTGCAGTGGTAAGGGGAGCACAATCATGCTTGGAAAGGAATGCCTTATCATTACTGCTTTGGGCAGACCCAACATTGCACAAATACCTTCTGAATTACATTAGTGATAATGGTATTGTGGAATTGCATAAGTCAATTGACAGAACCTAATTATCATCTTTAAAATAGCTATGATTACTATCCATGGCACAAAGAGTAATCAAATTGTTTTTGAGCACAGATTTTTGACTTATTAATTGTTCAGTGTGTTCCCAGGAATAAGAAAGATGCATTTAATGGCTTGTTATGTGTCAGCTTGGTTAAGCTGAAAAATACTTTCCAGAATTTCCTCTTACATGCTTAACTAGAATGGACGGAAGGGAGGAAGTACCCATTTTGTGTTATACTCTCTCCTCCTCTGTTCACTCACCTCACTGGAAAAACTTAGTAGCTGAGTCATTATTGTTTTCACTTTCCAATAATCTTCATATATTTTCTCTAAATCATGAGCTATTTGTAGGAAATATATGTTCAACTCCGTGATGACCCTGCTTTCTATTAGATGCCCTCCTCATTAAAGTTAGAAGCCACAAAAAGAAACATGAGCGACAAGCTATTCTGGTGTGCTTTCAGCCTTCTTGGTATTCCTCTTCCTGATTGTCCATCAGTAGACTTCTGGCTCTAGTTTTACACAAAGAAACACCCTTTCAAAGACTACTTTCAAAATTCTATAAGCCTTTTCCTTTAATAAATATTCATCTGGCTCTGGTCCTCCAATTAAACATTGATAGAAATAAAGGAAAAACAAGTATTTTTTCTTAATATATATTGCAGTGGAAAAACATATACAAACATACGTATGTAGGTAGCAAACACTTGAGGAAACCATTAAGTCAAAAATTCTTCAACTTAGAGCCTTTAACCTTATTTCTAGGTATGAACCAATACATGGAATCCGGGAATTAAGGACAAACTGGGTTCCCTTGAAGGTAGATCTGAGAAATAATGGAAATAGTGTATGTATTATAACAAATATGTACTGGAGTTTATAAAATTATGTAATATAAATAGTCTTTCCAGCTTTCCCCAGAGGCCTGTGAACATTTTCTGAAGTAACTTGCTTTGGAGAAGGAGAAATACCCAGACATTTTAAGAATTATTCATCACATGTGCTCTAAACTATCATAAATTTTTTATGATCCAAAATGCCACTGTAGTCCACTCTTCAGAGTGGGGTCTTATGGAGGTCAGTTGAGAATGGAAATTGGCCTGAATCCATTTATAAATGGACGTGGTAAATCTGCAAATCTACTCTGAAGTTGGCTCCCCAGATTCTGAATGTGTAGTTCAAATATTAATATCCCATATTTGGAAGAACCTTCATATTAGTTCCTTGGCCCTCGGAGTAAAGAGTATTGTGGCACAAGGGAAGATTAGAGGTCTCTGACTCTTTTTTATCCAAAGAAGAAAAAATATACCATCTGTAATATAACATGCCATCAAAGATAGAAGAATAATATGTCCTACCTTTTCTTCACTTGAGCCACTTGTAAAGAAATACCAGAAATACTAGAGAATTAAAAGCAATTTTTAAAAACTTAATTAGAAATTGGTTTCAATTAGTGTTCTTATTTTAGATATGTTTAGGATACACTGGAGCAGAGAGCCTTAAACTCAGTAGCTGGTATAATGCTGTTCATCTGGCTGATACTTATTTATGAATTAGTTAGGAAGGTCTATCAGAACGTTTGTTTCCATGTTATGTGAAAGGCAGCACATCTTCACTGTATTTTCTCAGGATTATGCCAGCTGTGATCTCTGTCTTAAGTTAGTACACAGGGACACATATTGTTTCACCATACAATAGAGCATATTTTCTTACCATGTTGATAATATCAGGAAAATTAGATATAGTATAATACATATATGTATTTGTAAGTTGCATATACTAAATTGTGGGAGATAAATTCCATGGACTTTCAGAAAAGATGAGTGTTATGTATGAAGTCCATAGTAAGGTCTACCCCTAAGCTCTATCAATTATCATAGCAAATACCAAACCCTTGATAGTATATTCCTCTACAAGAAGAACTGGATATCTGATGGCAGATACTTTATACTGAATCCCTTCAATTAACTCTTACAAGAAAGTAGTGACAATAATTTCTTTTCACTAAAATAGTTATATTCAGTTTATAGTTCCCCAAAATTCTTCTTTTAGCACTGTCTTAATTGCATTTATTCAATACTTTATTTGACATCCTTACATTCAAACATCACTGCTTCTGAACAAGGAACTGTTTATAATCAAGCAAGTAACAAGGTATGCTTACTGTCATATAATTCAATTTCCTGTTGACAGGGAACAGTCATGAGCAGTGCGAAGTTGAGGTGAAGGGAGTAATTTTATAAACTGGACCTACTTGCTGAACCCCACATACTTTTCTAAAAATGCAACCTAGCTGTGTCCCTAGCTGACTTGAGTTGCATGGTACATTAAACTCAGGAAATTACCTCTCATCCGAGGGAGAAATGCAGGTCCAAAATACCTTTAAAAGAACACAAGTGGGGCTGGAGCTTTGGCTTGGCAGTTAAGGCGCTTGGCCAGCATGCGCTAGTACATGAATTCAAACCCCAGCACCATGTACACAACAAAGTCTCAGAGCAACAAAGGCCACATGAAAAACTAAACAAAAATGGTGTCTCTCTGTCTCTCTCTCTCTCACTGTCCCTCTCTCTTAAAAAAAAAAAAAAGACCACAAGTTACCCTAAAGGTGTGACATTTTTGTCCCCCCCCTACAAAATCCAGGTCCCTGAAATCAGGAATAAAATAATTCCCTTTAACAATAAAATCTGTAAAGACAGGTTCCAATTATAGCTGGTCAGCAAGGGCCAAAATGACCTAGAGCTTGAAATAACATAGAACAGGTAATGGGCCTCAATTAAATTTGTTTGTTTTCTTTGTAGCATAAAGGTCACTCTGTTAAGTTAAACTGTTGAAACATTCTAGCCATTTTTTTTTTTTTTGTCCCATGACAGTGGGAAACTGGAGGTAGGAGGGCTCTCAGTGAATGCTATCAACTCAGATCAGACCAAAAGCCTTAATGCTTTTGAATACCTGTTTGACATAGATTTTGTCCAATAGTTTGGTACTTATCCAAGTCCTGATCAGCACTGGTATTGGTCAATGACCTTACCCAGTAGATATGTAAATTCCTAGACTAGTACACTTAAGTAGCAATCCTCATTGAGTCCCCTCTTACCCTGTGGAAACTCTTCTCTTTTCTTCTCACTTGAATAATTCCTACCCTTTTATGCTCATTCTTTGTTTTGGGGGGCTTCCTTTCTTTTAATGCATGTGTCAAGAACCCAGAAAAAAGTCACTGGCAAGTGGCTCGGGTCTGCTGCAACACTGAGAGCCATGGTCCACCACTGAGATTTGCAACATACCACTTGGTAGTGGTGGAGAAGAATCTCACTTTGCTAGCTGCAAACCTCAGAAGCTGATACCACAGGCATCCCCTGCTGTAATTAGCTGCTAATACTATTAAAGTAGATTTTCTTGTCTATAGAGACCTGGAAATTATACAGACCCTACCCTCGGGCAGAAGCTGGTTTTGACCAGAACTCTGGTTTCAATATCATTCTGTTATCAGCCAAAAGTCAAGGGGTGAATATACGTGGGAGTTTCTGAAAACTTCCTTGGGATCCCCAATAAAGCCAGAGGGAAGGAGGAGCGTGCCATCCCTCTCCTTTATGGGAAGACTCAGTCTTTTCTTTTCGAGTGTCCCATTTTCCACTTTCCCAGATCTTCTAATGAACTCATGCCCGTTACTCTGAATGACATGTCTGAAATGTTTCTGGCATGATTGTGAAGAATCAGGGTTGTAATAGGTAGCTCCGTGCTGCCTCAGTTTTGGTGCAGGTCTCTGCCCTATTACACTATCATGACCCTAGTCTCTAGAAACAACTGGAATGACAGAAAGCTGGGATTGCCTATTAAAAGACTTGGTTATAATGCTGGTTGGATGAAAATTCATCATGCTAAATTGACTATTATATAGCCAGGAAAATATATAGAGAACTTTTCTTGTGTACATTAGGTGATTTTGTGGAGTGCTATCAGATGAGTATAAATTATTTTATCCGTCTGTCTCATACATGAATAGTGATTGGCATTTGGCACTTTAACCATTCATTAATTCTAGTATATTTTTCTTTTTATTGAAGTCTATATAATTTTTGTTAATAATGGTCAAATTAATAGAATTTCTTAATGATTTTTGGGAAATTTCATACTTTGAAAAAGTTTTGAATATTCTGAATTTAAAAGGATTAATGATTGGAAAAATTAGTAACATTAATAACATTAAGTATGATCCTTGGTTCTAGTGAATAATGAAACTTTAACTCATTTATGCTTGATTAAAATCCCACAATAATCTCCTCTATTTTTAGCATGCAAGTAAAATCAGAATTGAATAATCATGATGGCAAAAGAAACAGCTGCTAAACAAGAGTATAAAGCTAGTAAAAAGTGTCAAGCTTCAGAAGTTAATGTTGGTATGGGACTTTTACATTCTTTGGAAAAACTACTAAACAAAATGATGACATATTAGAGAAATATATTCACAATGAAGCTGATATATAGATAGTTATAAGATAAGCAAAAACAACTGCCATTGATACTATATATCATAGATTATTGGATTTTAATTATGATTCCTTTAAAAAAATACTCAGTAAATGTCCCTGAGCTCTCACAGCTCAACCTTATTAGTGAGGGGGAGAGAATCATGTGGTTCATTTTTACACTGTTTCATATTAACTTGAATGGAATTGTTATTATTTGAGAGTTATTTCCCCCATCAAAATATTTTTCATTCAATGGAATATTAATATTAGATGATAATATTTAAGTGGAATGAATGCAATATTTATCTTTCACAGTTTATATACCTCCAAGGTTCCTGCTAAAATTTAAATGACAGACTTTTAAGTAGAAATAATCCTGTTATTTACTTGGTGATAATGTTGTCAAGGTAGTTTCTAAAATTTGAGAAACAAATGCACATAGATGTGAGTAAAAAGTGTCATAAACATGTTGAATTCACTCAGTTAAGTAGGTTTTTGAATTCTGAAGTTACTGTGGTCTGCAAATTTTTAATCTTAAGAATTCTATCTCATGGTTTTCTCAATACAATACGTGAAATAAAGAAAGGCAATGATATTCTGGTTTGAAGTTTGGATGGGATTTCTATAATCCATTTCACTGGGCTTTATCCCCATTGGACTGTTAAACAGATACAAGAAATTTCAATGGCTTGGCATAGAAGTATTGAAAGCTCAAACAACCTGTAAGCATTTATGTTTTCATAGCAACACGTTGATTAAAAATATATAAGGATGCAGATTTTCTCTCCTGGCCGGATGCACACGTATATTCATGTACACACATGTACATATGCTTACACACACACAGTTCTTAAACAAGGTCAAATTGCACGAGGTTCATCTTGGTGAAGGAAAAGAAAGCATAATGGAAAAGGGAGAAAAGAAAAAGGTAATTGGAAGAGATCTTTGGAGAATTTTGAGTTTTATATCATATACACCTATCTTTTTCCAGCAGATGGGAAAGAAGTGGAAGTATCATCACCACTTATGGTTCTAACTTCTAAACTCAAATCCTGTACCATTTTTCTTTTCTATTTTTTTTTTGATCCATATGATTGAGAATATCATTTGTAAAAACTTCAAATGCACCTTCTCAAAGAAGTCTAACTATTCTGACATGATTGCTAGTACTCTGAAGTGTCAGTTTTCATCTACTTGCAAAGTACCAACTTGGCCTGCCAAAGTTTCAGAGATGTTAGAGGAAGACTTTAAATTCCTGGGATATAAACAATGACAGCCTAATACTCGCTGTAATACCAATAGCCAGAGTACTAGCATTTGCCTGGATTCCTGGACTCTCTATTTTCACTGACTGAAACAGTGACCAGATGACAGCGTCCAGGCAAAGGGTACTATTGGAGAAGAGGAATACTATTTTTACAGAACTCAACTTTCTCATACTGAGTCATGAGCATGCAGAAAGTTGACAAATTTTACCTCTACCTTTCTAGGGTCCCAGCTGGGCCTGAGAATTGAATCAGCATATTACAGTTTAACAAAAGAAGGGTATGCAAATTCAATGTAAGTTAATGTGATGTGGTAGGACTCATAAAGAAATAAAGACCCAAAGAAGTGCCAAAAGCTGAATGTTTTTACATTAGGTTGGAAAAAAGAGGCAATGTGCAAAGTGACTGAATTATGTGGGCACGCTAAAGGAAAATAAAAAAAAAAAACATTTTATTAAAGTTCATTGGTAAGAATTTTCTCAGCTTTCACTCTTCACTGAAAAGCTTCTCTCTCTCTCTCTCTCTCTTTCTCCAGGAAGGCATCTTTTGGATTGGAGAGTTTATTTGTTTATGTGCTTCTTTTTTCTCCAGCTTTTAGGAAGAATTTCAGAGATTCAAATGCCTTTCTTACATCTGCTGCTTTCCAAGTGCCTTTATTTAGCTTAAAATAATCCTCATATCAAAGCAGTACATTTTGGGATTCATATTCTGCAGTCCTTTAATGCAAAGTATTAGAGAGAGGTACTTTATCCTTTAAGGTATAACTAAACCTGCTTTGCTCCAATGGTTCGAGGTTAAAGGCGGGGGACTGTGAGGGAGACAGGGCAGAGCCTGTGTCATCTAAGGTCATTTACTATACTGATTTCCTTGGAAACATAGAGCAGAGCAAAAACTCTTAGTTGCTTTAATCACAAGACAAATAAAATTGTGAGACTCTATTAGGGAAAAGTAAAATGAAGAAAAGGAAATCATAGGAATAATTTTGTTCTTACAAAAGCAACTGCACATTAATTGATTGCAACAATCTATGGTTTTTTTACACTGTATAGAAAACTACTGTTTTAGACAGAAGGCAAACCCCAAAGAAACATTCTACAAGTATATAATAAATTTTTTTCTTTTTTTATTGAGAAATTTATTTTTTGAACAATCATACAAGTTCTTAACAAAATAATATAAAATGTATATAGATTCTGAAGATTAGATTTACCCCCAAGAGTGCCCCCCAATTACCCATCCTTATCCCTCCCTTCCCCTTCCCACAATATCTCTAAAAATGTATTAGGTTGTATAACATTACACCTTATCTGGATTTAACACATGATAATAGACCACCTTTCTCAATGAAATTTTTTCTAATATATTAAAAAATTAAAATATTTTGATGCCCAATTATATGTTCATATAGCACTGTTATTGTAGCAATCCATGAAGGACTTTGCTTTATAATATGTCCTACAAATACTTCTTTTCATTTAATGTGTGGTGCATCATGTTGATATGTGAGGTACTGGATTTCAAGCACCTAGCACTGTGGCTGACATGAAATCTAGGATCAATTCTATCAGTAGGAGGAATCAGTAACATATAGAAGCTTTAGAAACAATGGTGACGTTTATAGAGTTCTAAAATCATGAAACTGATGTTTCTGAGAAATGCTTTAGATTGTGAAAATTGTAAGTTCTGCATTGAGCTTATTTCTATCTATGGTGTAGTGCATAATATAGCCCTTGACCCATGGCTGTTAATCATTAAAACTTATGTATGTTCCATACAGTCATAAATAAAGTCTTGAGGAAACTAAGAAAAGTTTGAATTGAAGGCCGTTAAAGAATCACAGGGCCAGTTAGTGACTGATTAACAGATTTTCAAAATCATATTATATCCTTGTGTTTGCACTTTAAGAAAACTATAGCTTTTCTGACATTACTCTCAGTATTTAAATCAATATTAACAGGGCTCACATGTCAATATTATTGTATTTCTATAAAAGTGACTTTGTAATAGAACTTATATGGTGCAATATATCTACACACTTAAATAGTAACAAATAAAATGAAAGCTTTGAAAAGATGGTTAAAGAAAATAAAACATTTACAAAAAATGGTAAAATTAGAATAATTGCCAAGTGGAACCTCAGTATCATGGAAAATGACCAGGCAATTGAAACTACAATAGAGATAACTAAACAGGCACATAGTTTAACCTGCACAGTAACATAGCTTCATCTTGGAAAGTGAGTAAGACCAATTGTCCAGTGTCATGAGACAAATAACTCTTCAGTGTAATATAGTCAACAAGAACATGCTGGGATACTCAGGGCATACATAGGATTTGCATCTCCCCACAAAGGTCTTTGCAATCACTCCATTTAAATAAAAGTAGACAAGCATTTTTCGCTTGATCAAATTTTAGGTCCATCTGTGTATTTCCATGTAAAATTCAGTTTTAAAAGAACTGCTTCATCAGTTTATTAAGATCCCACCATCATCACCACCATCCTTGATATCTGATCATTTTGAAAGTCTAATCAGATTCTTAATTCTCCGTGGGATGTCTGACCACCCCTTGGTCTCTTTTCCATGAGAACCCTGTTAGGTCAGTTTAACCATAATCTCCTTATCTCTGATGTTTTCTCTTAGTAATTCTTTCATTCTCTGACCCTCAAACCTTCTTTTTGCTATCAATTTTCATTCCATCATGCTATATTCAGTTTCAGTCAAATCTCTCTCCCCAACTGCAAAATCCCATGCAGTGATCCCTTATGTCTATTAAAACTGTCCTAAATAAAGTCTGACTTACTGTGATTTAACAAATATAACTGAATGACATTTTAGCACCACCAAAAGATTCATTTTCTAAATTACTTTTAAATAATTTACTTTATTATAACAATTATGCTGATATATACTAATTCACAATTATAATTAATTTACAATGAAATGAAACTCTGTAGTAATACACCCGAAACAAAGAAATGTTAACAGTTGTTTCCATATGTCTGCCTTTTAGACTCTAAAGAATCGCTGCTTGTGTCCACATAACATATTCAAAACATTTTATGAATATCATTGCATATATGTATATATATATTTTTTCTGTCCCAGGCAAGAAGATGATAGCTTCATCTTCAAGACCATCAGTAGCATTTTCCCATCCAGTATGAGAAGACATCACAATGACTTGAAATAACTTAATAATTTGAGGGAATTCTCTCCAGTTTTGACTTTTAAGGCTATGTAAATTACATAAAAATCTGAAAATATGCTTTGCAATTGATTCTCTAATCAAGTTAGGTTAACATTATGATCACATAATTATTATCTCTATAATTTATTCTTAATTGCTCATATGTATATTGCCTTCATTAGAAATCATCGTAACTTAATAAAATGCTAACAAGTTATGCATTATTATGGTTTAAATTCCCCTGTAATGCCATGACCCATGTCTCATTTTATTTTTCAGAACACACTGGGATAGGAACGATTTTGTCATATCATTATAGAAATGGTGAAACCTGGCTTGGATCATAGTTTTGCCCATTACATTACAGTTACTTGAAAAGTTAATGAACACATATCTAACATACCAAATCTGGAATTCAGATTACTCTTGCCATTACTGTTGGACCTTTCTCACCGGAGACTAGAAAATATGCTACTCCTAAGTTGGCAACACAGAGCTTATTGGCTGGGCAAATATGCAATAATTAATGCTCTGTTTAGGAGCTGGAATCTTTTAGCATTTACAAAAATGGAACTTTAGAATAAGTGAGGGCTGTTTGTACAATAGAAAAGGACATATAAATTTAAGGACATACCTCCTACATATATTTAAAGAGCTCATGAGCAGATAAAGGCAGTTATGTACTACAAAGCAGATGATCTTGGTCCCCAATATAAATCCATTATTTTTACTTTTGCAAAGATTAAGATCAATGTGTCCATTTCATAGTCCTAATGAAAACCTGGCTCATTTTATCTGGAATATGATTAAGAACCTAGTTCAGTCCTAATTAAAATATTTAAGTCCATTATTACACTAATCAAACAAAAATAAAAAGCAATAAAAATGAATTTGTAACCTCAAAAAGCTTATGAAGTGAAAAGAGAAGATATTAGAAAAAAATAAAAATTGCTTATTATAGTGGGAAAATTATCATTTTTGCATAAGCTTACTGATTTTCTCCATTTTTATTAAAGGTAGAAGTTCACTAATTTTTTACTTATCTCAGTAATTTTTCAGGATTTAAGATTCATTTCACTTTATTCCACAAATATAAGGAGGTTTTATACTTGAAACACAAATTAGAAAGTGTTAATGATTAAAAATTACATGTTGTTAGAGAAACAAAAATTATTGCAAACTGATTCACCCAAATGAAAGAATAAATTTGAACATCAGCCATTTTACTGATTGACTACTTGACTTCAACTTTTTCTTGCTCTAGCTCTATTTGGACTCCTTCAATAAAATCATCTTCAAAATACCACTTTTTTTCCCAATTGGCTCTCTGGTTTCCTGACTAACTGAATGATGGTTAAATAGTATTGCTGATAGTGAATGATACTATAATTATATGATGTGAAATTATGTAAGTGAAACATATTCTTTTCTTTGAAGAATTCATTATAAATTATTTATCCATTAATTTCATTATATCCATTAACTTCATTAGTTAATTTTCTTAATATCCAATTGCTATTTCAGCTACTAAGTTCTGGACATATGGGCTGGTTTACATATTAATAAAAGATATTTTACTATATTGAACTAAATAAGCATATACTCACACTCCAGAAATAATTCCATTTATTTTAAATCTTCAAACATGACAAAATAAGCAATTTGATTAGTATCTTTATTTCTCCACTGTTATCATTGACATTAATAAGACTCTTAAAACTGTTGTAAATTCTGCTTAATTTTTTTGCTGCCAACACAAGTAAGATAGAATTATTCTCTGAATCTGACCTTTGGTTCATTTCAGTCTAAAATGCAGTTCTCAATGCAATTAAAGTAGAAGAGTTTCATAATGTACTTTTTCTCTTCAACTCCACATAATTATTAGTTCCTATCAAATAGGAAACTGAAACCAGATCATTCATTTTACAGTGTTTCATTATGGCATTATGGATTTTTGAAGAAGCTGTTATATTAAAACAAAATCTAGTTTTAAATTCCCATATATGTTTTATTATCCATAAAATTTTCAATTAATTTTACTGCAGCTACATTAATATAGTTCAAATTATTTTCTGACTGTAAGCATTATAATAATTTGGATTCAAGAATTCATTTTTCCAGCTTTCCATCAAACTTGAAATAATCAAATTCAGAAAACTCACAAAAATTACATAGAAAAATTTATAGGGATGTTTAAGTTATCATATCCAGAAATGTTATAAACCAGAAATCATATATTAATTTTGGGAGGATCATTAAGCCCATTTTTACTTAAAAATACATGTTTATCATGTGATTTTTAGTGATCTTTTGACTTTGATAGCAAAAATAATTTTTTATCTGATCTATTTTCCTTAGGTTAGCACTTCATATGTCTCAGCATAGCTTCAAATATGGTGTATATGTCTAGGTCACAGTCGTAACCTGTTGCAGCTCAGATACTTGTGACAATCACACACTTGAATATTTAGTGTTTCCGTAACAGCTTATTGTAAGAGAGTGATCTTGATGTAGGAATAGAAAGGCTTGGGCTTTCTTCTGGGCTTTGCTATTTACTGGCTTACATGATTGTGAAATAAATGAAAAGAACATGGCATAAAATAAGAGCTCAAAAATTATGTTCAATTAAAATGTGTGTTTGATTAATGGGATGAATACTGCATAAAGAAAGAAGGTGCATAATCCACCCTCTGTGTCCACAAGTTCTACATTTACAAACTATGATTTTAAAAATCCAACTAACTGCAGATGGAAAATTTAGAATAAAAAATTTATCTATAATGAGCATATGCCTACTTTTTCTCGTCATCAGTCCATAAATAATATAGTGTAATTATTTATATTTTATTTATATCATATTATATATAATAAGTAATCCAGACATTAAAGTATCAAGAAAGATATCTATACATTATACACAAATACTATGCCATTTCACATAAGGGACTTTGACACCAATGGATTTTGGTATCCATTGGGAATAATGGAACCAATCTACCTGTGATACAAAGGGTCAGTTTTAATAATTTTCTATACTGCATAATAAATTGCACAAAATTAGCAGCTTAAAATAGTACACATTATCTCCCAACTTCAGCAAGGTAGAAGTCTGGTCACAGTCTCGCTGCCTTCCCTGTCTTAGAGTTTCAATAGGCTGAAATTACATAGTGTTGGTTGCGGCTGTGGGCTCATCAGAGAACTGCATTTGATAAAAAATATTTCTGTTTTCCATGTTGTTGGCAGAACTTACCTCTTTGCAATCATTTCACGGAAGTCCTGTTTTCTTGGTGCATACTTCTCAAGGACTGCTTCAGCATTCTTACTACATGGCTCTCTCCCTAAGCCCTCTCACAACATGGAAGCCTTCTTCAAAACCAGCAACAGAGAGATGAGACTTGTAGCTCAGAAATAGCCCTCTATCTCTCTTTATGCCTTTCACCTGGCTAAACAAGTCCCACCTAGAATAATAGTCTTCCTTTGATTATCCAAAATCAATTTATTTGAGATCTTAAATATACTGCACTTTCCTTATTAATATATGCTGTTGCCTAGAAGCATATCCCCAGTAATCACTGAGGTCTGTCTGCCAGAGATGGAATTGTGATGATCAAGACCAGTAGATAACCCAATTTATTCTTGTTTGCATATAAAAATTAATCTGTTACAGTTATAGTACCCTAAGGTAGAATGAGATAAATGCTAATTTGTAAAATTAGTCAAAATGGCTAACAGAACACTAACAATAGATAATGCCAAAATTGGTATTCCTTAAGTTTCTCTTAGCTTACAGAAATAGGTGACACATTCAGTTAACTATCACTTATTATAAGAATAAAATGTGAGAACTGTGGGTTCCTGATGCAAGTTGTTCCAGGCAAATTCACATTCATAAGGCTTGTTTGATTTTTCTGTAAATCTCTTCCTTTTCCCTGTAAAATATTGAACTCAAAAATGATAATGGCTTTTAGCCCTTTCCTTAAAAAGTGACATATTTTTCTTGTCAAGAAACAATTCAGGACAAATACAATTTTTTTTCAGAAGCCCCTCCCTGACACTTTTATGTACAAATAAAAGTTTTTTATTAAGGCCCACAGAAGGAACAAAGTGTTCTTACAAATTAAATTTTCAACATTCTGTTTTTTTAAGTCAACATAGTCTGGCACTTGGTTTTCCCTGCAGAAGTAGAAAGCTCCAAGAACATTGTAAAAGTTGTGAGCTTTCAACTTTTTCAACTTTAATCTCATGCTGTATCTTGAGAACTGCAGGCAATGCTTTAGCCAGGGTTAATAATCTACCTCCTTAAGGAAAAGGTAGGCTAGCAATCAGCAGCCAGTTTTTCCTTTCCAAGGCTTTGGACTAGAGCAGGATTCATCCAATCCCCAACTCCTACCTCTAGGGTACAAGACTAGGAACTAAAATGACATAATTTTATAAGTCCCCTTTTCCCTAACATTTTTCTATTCTTTATCTTAGATGAAAAATCATGTATAATTCTATTTATTTCATTATAACAATGACTAATTGGAAATAAATTCCTTTCACAATTGTTATTCCTAAGCATCTATCATGACTATTTTAGATTCTGGGGGGGACTGGAGAAAGCACTTTATTTTGAATATTTAACAATGTGAGAGCCATTAGACATATTATGATATGCTTGGATTATTAAATGCTGAATGATCATTGCTATGTTGTTTCTTAAGACTTTACAATAACATTTGCAATAGATTATTGAAAAGGGATTAAAAATTAATAATAGACCAATGGTAGTTTATCCATAAAGTTGAATGAATGACTGGCCTAATATATACTGACTGGGAAGAGACTCAGATATAACATTAAGCAGGGAAAATAAGTTACAAAGGAATAGTTGTAAGTCCATAGTGCTATGTAGTATAATATGAGAAAATTACGTATAGAAACAATGGGTGCCAAATTCTGTCTCATGTTTTGTTTTTTATTTTTTTATTAAAGAGTTGAATTAGCAAAAAACCCTCAGCTAGTATAATACTAAATGGAGAAAAGCTGAAAGCATTTCCACTAAAGTCGGGAACAAGACAAGGATGTCCGCTCTCACCTCTTTTATTCAATATTGTTCTTGAGACACTAGCAGGAGCAATTAGGCAAGAGAAAGAAATCAAAGGGATAAAAATAGGAAGAGAGGAAGTCAAACTCTCTCTATTTGCTG
>PVKS010020940.1:0-35997 GCA_004027875.1 Aplodontia rufa | reverse complement strand
GCAAATCAATAAAATCTCCAATGAAAAGGGAATGATCACCACTGACCCCATAGAAATCCAACAAACTATAAGATCGTATTTTGAAAACCTATACTCCTCCAAATTTGATAATTTGGAAGGAATGGATAAATTTCTTGACACATACAACATCCCTAAATTGAATCAGGAGGATATCGAATTCCTAAATAGCCCAATCACAGGCACTGAAATCCAGACTGCAATTAAAAGTCTACCAAAGAAGAAAAGCCCATGACCGGACGGCTTCTCCGCAAATTTTTACCACACTTTTGAGGAGGAACTAACACCTCTCCTTATTAAGTTATTCCAAGAAATTGAAAAGGAGGGAATGCTCCCACCCACTTTCTGTGAAGCAACCATAACGCTGATACCAAAATTAAGAAAAAAAGAAGCATTATAAAGAAAATGTATCATGTTAGAGACAAAACTTATACAAATCAAAATGGAGCAGAACAGAGAGTACAGAAATAAGTACACCAATGTATGAAACAGTTCATGATCAACTGGTTTTCAACAAAGGTGTCAAGAACACAATGTGGGAAAATGAACTCTAGTTCAGAGTTCTAGGAAAAATGGATATCATGCAGGAGAACGAAATTAGAACTCATCTGAAAGTCCAAAAATATTCAGTAAAATTGGCAAAAGACTTCATAAGATCCCACACTGGAAAACTATGAGAATGAGACGTAAGGGAAAGCTATATGAAATTGATTTTGGTAATGGTTCCTTGGATGTACACACAAAGACCCAGGCAGCAAAAGCATAAACAGAAAAATGCAATTAATTCCAATTAAACAGCTTTTACACAAGAATAATGTTCAACAGAAAGCAGTGACAACTTATTGAATGGAAGATTAATGCAAATTAAAACCACATGAAATAGCCCCTCAGGTAATTTGGGGAGCTTTTAGCAAAAACACAAAACTTAGCAAATGTTGGTGAGGTATCAAGAAAGAGATTTTTGAATATATTATTGTTAACTATTTAAATTAATGTAGTAAATAGGGAAAACAGTATGCAGGTTTCTGAAGTAATTTTAAATAGAACTAACAAAATGTCTATCAATAACATTATTGCCCATCAAATAATTTTTAAAAAGTGACAATTAGAGACTATGGGTTGGAAAATTAGGCGTATGTTGTCCAAGTGCACAAACCTGCAAATACAAACTAAAATTTCTAGAGATCTGCTGTATATCTCACTGAGCATACCTAATATCAATAAATTATCTACTTAAGAAAAATGCAAAGATACAGAATGGAGAAAATATTTGTAAAACCCGTATCTGATAAGGCTCTAATATCCAAACTATATAATTAACATTTACAAAGGATAAATGAAAGTCCAATCTATAGAACTGATAAATGAACAAATACTAAAAAGACATTTCTCTGCAGAAGATACTTAAACAGAGGGCTGAAAACTTGCTTGATGTGCATGAGAACCCAGGTTCAAAACACAGCACCACATATACAACTAAGTGGTGGAAAAACAAAAACCAGGTGAAAAAATAAGTAAAATTGACTCTTTCCCTCCATCTCAAAAAAAAGTGTAGAAGATACTTAAACTGACATAAAGCACCTGAAAAGATGCTTAATCATGCATAGGGAAAAGCAAAATAAGCTACTACTTCACAACCAGTATTATGCTGTGTTTTTATAAAAATGAAAATGACCTTAGCAAGCAAATAAAAGACACCAGAATTTCTATACATTACGACATGAAATGTGCCTATGCAGTGAAAAACATGCAGTGATACCTCAAAAAGTTAAATTTATGTAAAAGTTATTTTTACCATATGACTCAGCAGACCCACTCCTAAGTGTAAGTTAAGATGGCAATCAAATGATATTGGTCAACTAAACACCATTGATGCGGCTTACTACTGTATCCAAACAACAGATATATATATATAGCAGTACTATGCATAATATCTCCAAGACGTAAACTCCCCAAATGTTCATCAGTGGATGAGTGGATATACAACTTATGTTATATACTCAATGTGAGGTATTATTCAACCAAGGAAAGAAAGAACCAAAATGAGGGGTGAAAATGAGGAAGGAGGAATGATGGACAGAAGAAAGAAAAAGAAAGCACGATTGCAAAAATGAAGCAACATATCAGATATCCTAGGCATTAGTGACTAGGAATGATAGGAATGAACTGTCTCTCAAGGTAGACCACCATTGTTAACCAAAATTAGGTAGTACCGGGATGAGCATATACTCCATTTCCAATTCTAGTTACAATTTTTAAACCCATTCTCTCTCTTTCCCCTTCAGATATTGTCAAATTGAGAGAAAGTATCTCAAAGAAATCTTTTCAGAATGATCAATGCCATGCAAGTAAAGCAACATACACAATGATGATTTTCATTTCTTCCAGGGGAAAAACAACATGATACAATTAGGTTAAGAATTTCAACATCTGACCTATATTTTTTCAGAAAACTTCTATTGACATTAATAGGTCTCTAAGAAAACTCACCAAACCTGAACCATTATGGACTTTGTGTAGGGGGAATACTTTAAAAAGGAATTACTGAGAGAGTTGTTGGGTAGAAATAATTACATGAACCTACAAAGCAAAGTCATTGGCAATAGAAGAAACTATACATGTCATTTAGTGGGGAACATGAGCCAAGACATTGAAACCCACAACATTTGCCTTGGGAGCAAAGGTCTGAGGTCAGTGATCCATCAAGGATATGATGTTGCTCTGCGGAGGAGTATCCCCAGGGCACCCTTCACATCCTTGTTCCTCAGGCTGTAGATGAAGGGGTTCAGCAAGGGGGTGACCACAGAGTACAGCACAGAGGCAATCAAGTATCTCTGGGAAGCATCAGTCACAGCAGAACTGAGGTAAACCCCAAGTGCAGTTCCGTAGAACAAGGAGACCACACAGAGGTGGGACACACAGGTGGAAAATGCTTTATACTTGCTCTCAATGGAGGCCATCCTCATTAAGGAGGAGACAATATGAGAGAAAGACAAAAGGATCCCAGTCATGGGAATCACACCCAGGAGACCAGTTGACAGGTACAGAAAAACAATATTGATGAAAGTATCAGAGCTGGCCACCTTGAGAAGCTAAGCCAGTTCGCAGAAGAAATGTGAGATTTCCGTGTGAATGGAGAAGGTCAATCGCTTTATCAGTAGAGTGTCAATCAGGGAGACCCAGAGGTCAAACTACCTGCTTTCTGTTTTCTGTTTTCTGATGGCAAGATCCTATGTCTAGAGTCCCAGATATCTCCAGCAGAGGATTTAGAGAGCTGATAAATGACTTCAGCAAAGTACCAGGATCCAACACAATGAATCTTCATAAATCAATATTTTTATGCCCCTACAGTGATTTGCTGAGAAAAAAATCTGGGAAACCACTTCATTCACAATTATATTAAAAAAAGCTTAGAATTAGTCTAAACAAAGAGGTTAGAAAGATCTGCAATAAGAATTATAGATCATTGAAGAAAGAATTTGAAGAAGACCTTAGAAGATGGAAAAACCACCCATGCTTTCAAATATGCAGAATTAATGTTGTCAAAAAATAGCCATAATACCAAAAGAAATATACAGATTCAATTGGAGGTACCTTTGACTCTGCTTAAGAAAGAAGGTTTGTGCTCAGTGCTGGCCACTTATAGAATGCATATACTAAGCTTCCCAGTTTGTATAGAGAGACTTAAAAGACATGCCATTTGGTGAGGAAAAAAATCAATTCTTAAGATGATTTCAAGATTTGTTTCCTCCTTCATATTTCATGAAGAATTTTATGAAATATTCTGTTTGAAAGAATATAGTCAATATCCTGAATAAGGATAATTCAAATTATAACTATTATAAATACTTGATTTACACAATTAGTTATTACATAAGTATTAATTATTATTATAACTATCATAATAACTATTATATAATAGTTATATATTTTTGCTATATTTTACTGAATATTACATATTGTGATATGTCATGGTTTTTAGCTTTATATAGTACATATTCTTATAATAGTTGCTCAACTTCATTCAGAACAATTTTTTCCTAAACATTAATGTTGTGCTATGTTGTGATACTTCAACTTATTTTTTTATTCTGTGTGTCTGAGTGTAGGCACAATTTAGATATATCCATTCAAATATGTGTTGTAAAGAGAGATGAGTAGTGAGAGAGAGAGAGAGAGAAAATCAATTTTTATTATTTAGATCTTCTTGTGGCCTTTGTTGCTCAGACACTTCATTGTGTATGTGGTGCTGGGGTTTGAACCCATATAGTGGCACAAGCCAGGCAAGTGTCATAACTCGTGAGCCATCACTCCAGCTCCCATTCAAATAATATTAATCATTCCAGAGACTGTGCTCAGCTCTATGGATCCATGTGGAACAGAGAATATATTTTTCCCCTGCAAGGAACTCACAGTATAGAATTTAGGAAAACAGCAGTAATGATTGTTAGATATAAAAGTGGAGTGTGGGTGACATCCATGTGCTATTGACGGGCTCAGTCATGGTCCCCAACCCCTTATCACAGCCCAGTAGGGAAAAGGAGGAGGAGGATGAGAAAGAAGGAGGAGGTTGCACAGGGAGCACAGTCTACAACAAACACTGTCTCTTCAGCTCAGCAGTGTGCTCATCAAGATTGTTACACCTCAAAATACCAAATCTAGCTCAGATGATGAGGAGCAGCAGATGGAGCTTGATGAGTAAATGCAGAATGACATTTGTAGAATATGGGGCATGTCAATGAATGAGTCTGTAGCTTTATTTCTCCAAGAATTTAGTGCTCCTGACATATTTATGGGAATACTGGCCAGTTTCCAGTGTTTTTGATTAAGAGAAATCTGTGTGGGAATTTTAGGTGATATGGCCTGTTTCCAAGAGTTAAATGTGTCCATCAGCAGTGATGAAAATTTTTGGCAGGTGTTATTACACTGTTTGTATGATTCAGACTAGACCTAAAAAAAAAAAAAAATAGAAGGTGTGGGCTGGGGAGGTAGCTCATTGAAAGAGCACCTGCTTTGTATGTGTCAGGTGCTGGGTTCCATCCCCAGTGCTCCCAAAAACTAAAAAAAATAAATAAATAAATGAATTTACCCACTGTAAAAAATAACATTTCTGGCACAATAATTAATGAATTCTCTTTAGCACTATGGATCACATAGACATTAGCATGCATAACTCATGATTTGAATGTATCCCCTCAGGTATTGCCATTGTGACACTATTAATAGTGGATAAGGGGATAAAAGGCTGTGAGGAGTTCATCTTCCAAGGAGATGAAGGCTTTTACAAAGCAGATTACACCCTTGGCATTTCTGCCTTCTGCTCTGTGAGAACACAGCTCTCCTCTCCACCAGACCTTGCAATCTTCATAAGATAAATCAGCCTCATAGGGCCTTGATCTCAGACTTCCCAAACAACAGAAGAAAGAGAAATAAATTTCCATTCTCTGCAAACTCAGTCTCAGGTATTTTGTTATAGCACCACAAGCAGAATGAAAAACAGGGTCTTATGTATACAGACTCATTCATTAGTGTGTATATTAACATGAACATGAATTACTGTTCTCCTAAAGTATCACACATGAAAGGGAAATGAGATCTCAATTCACATTAACAAAAGAGTAAAGATCATTTTCTAGTAGAGGAGCTTTCACCTTTATATTTCACAATGTGGGATGTGTCAAAGTCAAGGTAAGTAGATTATGTTGCTGCAGCCAAAAGCATTAAATGCTGCTGACTTGATGAAACCAAATTTTATTTCTTTCCAGGAAAATTATCTATCAACTTAGTAAACTGTAAGGGGAGTCCTTCATGTGTTAACTCAGCTTTCCAGGCAGCTTTGGTCTTATGATATGTTCATATCAGCACATACTTCCACAAATGCCATATAAATGGGAAAATATTAAGAATAATGGATGAGATCATAAATGTTTTTCCCTAGAAGGTCCAAATCATTTCCACTCATACTTCATTTGATGGACCAAAACATTTTCCAACCTGTAAATTCAAAGGAGAAAGGACATAAACAGAACCTGGGTGTCCAATAAGAGAAGGAAACCAGTGATATTTGTCCATGCCACTATCATGATAATGTCAACCAAATATTAATAGTTTCTACATTCATACTCTATGTAGCAAAAAATTTACTGCTGATGATTCACACATATAAACAGCACAAAACACATGGAAACCATAGAACTTATTCAAGTGAGCAGTCCATAACTTAAAACCCAATGACAACATTGAGGTCAGAAAGCTATTTTGAGTGCTGGAAGTTTACCTTTAAAACTCACCAGTGTGGAAGTAAAATGTATTAAAGGCAAGATTTTTGGAGAGTACATAGGACAGTGATGACATCAAAAAATCATGATGATATGGCTTAGTTAAATGTGTTTAAAACTAGGAAAGAATAAAATCTTAGACATCCAGAACTAATAAAAGAGCTCACTGTTTTGAGAAATTCAAATATAAATATTTCAGAATAATTGTGTTTTTCCCCAGACCATACACAAAACCTCTTATTGCTGGCCAGGTGATGTGTCATAGATAAGAAACTACTCTGTTTAGGAGTCTTCCAAGGGCTCCCTTCACATCCTTGTTCCTCAGGCTGTAGATGAAGGGATTCAACATGGGGGTGACCACCATGTACATTACAGAGGTGATCATACTTCTGTGGGAAGAATGGGTCACACCAGAACTGAGGTAAGCCCCAAATCCCGTTCCATAGAACAAGGAGAACACGCAGAGGTGAGACCCACAGGTGGAAAATGCTTTGTACTTGCTAGTAATGGAGGGCATCTTCAACAAGGAAGACATAATCTGACAGTAAGAGTAGAGGATCCCAATCACATCAAATATAAAGAGGAGAGCCACAACATATATAAAGATATTATTGATGAAGGTATCAGAGATGGTCACCTTAAGAAGTTGAGCCAGTTCACAAAAGAAATGTGAGATTTCAGTACCTACTGAGAAGGTCAGTCGATTCAGCAGTAAAATATGAATAAGGGAGACCCAGAACATGATGATCCAAGACATCAGAACCAGAAGGCCACAGAACTGGGGGTTCAAGATGACTGTGTAGTTCAAAGGGTGACAGATGGCCACAAAACGGTCATAGGCCATCACAGTTAGTAAGAAATTTTCCATTCCAGCAAATGTATTTAAAAAATATACTTGAGTGATGCACTCTGTGTAGGAAATGCTTTTGTTCTGTGTCCGGATATCCACCAACATCTTAGGAATTGTGGTGGAGATGAAGCAGATGTCAATGAAGGACAGGTTGGAGAGGAAGAAGTACATGGGGGTGTGGAGGTGGGAATCAGAACTGACAGCCAGGATGATGAGCAGGTTTCCAAGTACTGTGACCATGTACATGTACAGGAAAATCCCAAAGTACAGCAGCTGCAGTTCAGAATAATCTGAGAGATCTAGGACAAATTCTGATCCATGTGTGTGGTTTTCAGCTTCCATACCACTGGTTCATCTGCTGGAGAAGGAGCAATACATAATGTTCAAATGAGAGCCAATTGTCACCTTGTGTACTTATCTCTTTACAATGTCACCATTAATAAGGAGAAATGATGCAAAACTGTAATCTTAGTGGCTTGGGAGGCTGCAGCAGGAGGATCACAAGTTCAAAGCCAGCCTCAGCAACTTAGTGAGGCCCTACGCAACACAGCAAAACTATGTGTAAATAAAAAATAAAAAGTTCTATTGATGTAGCTCAATGGCTAAATACCCCTGGGTTCAATACCCAGTACTAAAAACAAAAAAAGGTACACAAATAAACATTTAAAAATATCTTTTAAACAATGCAACATCACCTGTAGGTGGAGGTTGTTCATCCTATATTGAATCCTGCCAAGGACTCTGATTAGCCCAACCAAATAATGGCTCCTTTCCATTATAAAGGTATGTAATTGTCCTGACTTTCTTTAATTTTATTTATTTATTTATTGGTATTGGATATTGAAAACAGTATCACATTACCACTGAGCTGCACCCATAGCCCCTTACGTTGTTAATTTTGAGACAGGATCTCTCTAAGTATTTGAAGCTGGCCTTGAGCTTCCTTTAATTTTGCAGAAATCTCTTCATCACTGACTCACTTGTTCTAATTTTCCTAACTAAATCTATATACATCAAATAATTTCTTCTTTGCATGAACGTTCCGAAATACTTAAAGAAGTTTTATCACCTCTTCTTGGTATACCTAATATTTTCTTCTTTTTCATTCTTCCATAATAGTTAAGAAAGACAGAGTTTCAACCCATGCACACCTTACTCTCAGCTATGACACTTCATTGGTTTGTGAAAGCTCACTTCCACAGCCTTCTATTTTTGTTTGGAAATAAATGATTATTACTATTTTTATGATGTTTAAAAATGCCTTGTGAACATTAGTATGTCAGTAAGTGGCTTGTCATAATTGTCATCACGAGTTCTTCCTCTATGGCAATCATTTTGAATGTATAACTCTCTATGGTATCAATGTGAGATTGACATTTAGAAATTGGATTCTTGAGTCAGACTTCATTTAACATATTTGGATTCATCAGTGTGCCAGCCCTGCGATCTTGATGAAATTATTTAAACTTTCTTAGATATATACTGTTCACTGTAAAGTGGACATCTTAATTATTCTTTACATGCAAGATTGGGAGTGAAATTAAATGAGATAATCCATGTAATTGACTTTCTATGTTTCCAGTGACCTACAATGTGCATTTCATAAATAGGAGCTAGTATTCTTAACATCACAAAAATTATCTGTCTTCATGGCTCCCATTTGTCAGAATCTCCTTGAACACGTCAGCCATTAAGGACACAGTTCTTATCAATAGAAACACCACAATCATTTTACTTCCTGTGACTGTGTACAGCACTTGCAATTAGTCAATTTCCTTCTGCTCTTTCTTTGGGATAATTCCTGCCTGGTGCATCACTGCAAAAGGAAGAAAAGCATGGGGACTCCATAAATCAGAGAAGGAAACAAACACACACCAGCATCACACTCATAACAAGGGACCTGTGAGAGTGTGCACCTTTGTTCTTTGCTGTTGAATGGAGGGGCTTTGTTCTAAAATCAGCACTTTATGTATAAATTATACAACTCATGGTTTTGTTTGAAACTATCAAACATTATGTAAATCAAATCACCCTAGAAATATTAAGTGACAGCATGATGATTTAACAATACTGTTTATGATAACTTACTGTTTATGATGACTCAGTGTTATGAAATCCTGAGGATGTCAATTATTTCAAAAAAGGAAAACAATCCTTGAATACACATCTAGTCTGTGAAAATGGATAGGATAGTGTTCTCTGAAACAGGAATATTTGGACTGAGAATGGAAGGGCAGACTATTGTTAAGCAGAGAAACGAAGGAAAAAGCTTTTGAGTTTGAGAGAAGAGACTGGGTGGCTGTAATAGCAAATAGCCAACTGGCATGAGAGGGGACTACAGTGGACAGTATGTATGCCTGAGAGCAGGGGATGGAGGAGAGGGTTAAGTTCTGGATGGACAGAGTGTGAAGCCCACAGTGGAGCTTCCTGTAATCCTTCTGAAGTCCTTCACATAAATAATTCATATAAATTTATAACCCATAAAATCGTATGGATTTGTTGATCTGAGGGTGTGACAGTTTTGTTCCTTTTTCTACCCTAGGATGCAATTGGCTCCTGTTACCTTCCAGGTGCTCAGCAAGTGCTGATGTTGGATATGGAGCAAAGAATGAGACCAACATATTATCAATAATGTAAAAACAAAAAGGTCAATGAAGGGCAATCATAACCATAATCACAATAGAAACATGACTTTGAGAAGTCATGACTTAGCAGCCATTACTGTTCTTATCAGGCAGGTCAGAGAACCCTCTGACATGATGAAACTGAGGACAAGTTCTTAACACAATAAAAATGATTATTGAAAACCAAAAAATTCATACGCATCATAAGGTTCTATAGCAAAGTACTATATTTGGGTAAAATTAATGAACATATCAAGAGATATATACTACAACTTCATTTATTCAATTTTCTCCTGAAATGTGATCAAACTATGCATGAATAGTGAATATCTTAAAGTGAATATCTTAAAAGGTTGTTATTATATATATGGTGACCATTGAAGAGTATAGATAAAGAAAATGGATGCAATGACAATGTGAGACTATTCAGGGAGGTCATTAAGTCAGGACTGACAGCAAATACAGGCAGAGTGCAAAAGAAATATCATATTAAAAACACGAGACACATATGGTGTAGGATGGATTGTCAGTGAGTGGAGAGTAAATAAACGATTTTATAGAAGAAATCTAATAGGAATTCATGGAAAGGAGTGGGGAAGCTATGGAATGTCCCTTTCTGACTTATTGGAAATGGTTCTGAATTCCAGCAAGCATGGAAAGGAAGCAGAATGAGAGCCTGAAAAGATGATCCAGTGGAAAATAAAGCCTCTTCCAAGAGCAGGACTTTACCTTCATACGCTAAGTACACATGGGCTATCCCAAGCCCAGTACCCACCTTCCCCTTTTCCTTCTTGCTCCACCAGCTTCCCTGGGCACACTCTCTGTAAGGTATATCACTGGAGAAGTCCCTTTTCCGGAACCAGTTCTAGGGAGCACGCTTGGTATTTCACAGAGGCCTGGAGCAGAGAAGTGAAGGAGAGGGTAGAAGGGGCATGTTTAAAATCTCTAGCACCTCAAGAGGTGAATTCTCAATGTTCCTAATTAAGTAGATTATTCTTTTTCCTTTGTAGTCTGAAAGTAAAAGCACTGCCCCTGGGGCACAGAGCTCACAGCAGAATGGAAATTTTTCAATCAATATTGTGCCTATGTAAGGAGAAATAGAGTGAGATGAGTCTATTTCCCCCAGGAAAACATTTTTTCTTTGCTTGGTTTAAATGTCTCAAGGTGATATATTTATTTTCTCTAAGGATCGAAAGTCAAGAATCAGTCCTCTGCGAAGTGCTTCCTCTAATTTTTGAATGTGTTGTAACTCACTTGTTCATGATGCTAAATCCATGATAATTAACAGTGTCAAGGTAGAGTGGGAAGTAATTTTAAGTAGAGTTCTGATCAAATGACATTTTATCACTATAGCTGTAATACTTTTTTTTTTTAAGAAAGAGGGACAGTGAGAGAGAGAGAGAGAAACAACTTTATTTAGTTTTTCATGTGGCCTTTGTTACTATAACACTCAGTTGTGTATGTGGTGCTGGGGTTAGAACTCGGGTTCTTGCGCATGCTAGGCAAGCGCCGTAACCGCTGAGCCACCACTCCAGCCCCTATAGCTGTAATACTTTAAAGCAAGAAATGTGTAGTACATGTACACTATACACACATACACCATCAATGTAATTTAATCTTTTTTCTTAAGTTTTTCTATGTTTTCTCTTTATTTTTAAATTTTATTTACTTTCTTTTTGTATTTTTATCATTTTACAAAATAAGGGGGAATAGCTAAATGTAAGACTTTCTCCTTGGGGTGTTCAACATTTCTAAAATTGACCATCATGATGTCTGCACATGTCTATGAATAGAACAAAAATATTTAATTATACTCTTTTAATCGGCAAACTGCATGGTAAGTGAGTTATATGTCTATAAAGCTCTTTATGAAAGCTAAACCAACATATTTCAAAGGCATCAAAATACATATTATGATGTGTTTCAAGGATCAGTTGTGATATTAAATACAATGTGATATTTTTAGAGTCATTTAAAGGATGATTTTTTTCTCTAAAGAAGATGAAATCACCTGGTAATTATTGGAGATTTTTGTTTTCTTTGAAGTGGTGGCAATGGAACTCATGGCCTCACTCATGTTAGGATAGTGCTCTTGCACTGATCTGTATCCCCAACATTTGGAGGCCCTTGACTTTCTTAATCGAAGACATTTACAGTTCAGTTCTGGGTACTTACAGAGTACTGGTATCAGAGAATTAAGTAACTCTCTAAGTTTTTAGACAAAGTCACACATAATATGCTTGCAAGAAGAAAAACCCAATTCTAAAGGTTATTTCTGCATTCCTTTCCTTCCTAGTACTGCACATTATAATGTTCTATATATGGAAATCAGTTTGGAGATTCCTTAAAAGACTTCTCATGGGATTATCATATGACTTAGGCATACCACTCCTTGGTATTTATCCTGAAAAACTAGTCATCATAGTATAATGATACGTCCATACGTTTATACCTGCACAATTCACAATAGCCAAGACTATGGAGGCATCTAGGTGTTCATTAATAGACGAATAGATAAAGAAAATATGATATATATCAGAGTTTTATTCAGCCATAAAGAAAAATGAAATTAGGTCATTTGTAGGAAAATGGGTAAAACTAGAGACCATCATGTTAAGTGAAATAAGTTAAGCTCAGAAAGTTAAGATTCATGTTTTTTTTTTTTCTCTCATAAGTGGACGCTAGAGAGGAATAAGGGGGGAAAAGGTGGAGAGAGTCTCATAAAAATCAAAGGAAGATCAGTAGAGTAAAGGAAAGTGTCCAGGAGGGAGGAAGGGATAGAAATGGGAAATTCTGGGTAATGACATTATGGAATTATATTGTTATATCAGGTGCACATACCAATATATTACAATGAATGCATGTATACAGCAAACCTACCATTATGTACTATTATAATGCATCAATAAAAATATGGAAAAAATCATAGGTAACATTCTATAGTCTAAAATATAAATACCATCAAGAAAAATAGATGTACAAATATTAGCTTTTATATGATATGTATTTAACATAATTAAAAATCATTATTATATAATGTGCTACTGTTATAGTATATTACACATTAATATTGTATATATGCTTAACAGTTTTAGATAGCATTTAATATATTATAATATGAAGGAGATATCACATCAAAAAGAAGCACATAATTACATTAAGTGATATGAATATAAGTAAAAATAGGTTCTCAATTTCAATCAGATAACGTTAATTTTTTCTTAAGCTCTACTGCTATATGAATTTGTTTTTTTATTCTGTATATGTCTATGGACAAATTTAGATCCATGCATTTAACAACTGTCCTCAGTTCCATGAATCCACAGAGCAAAAATATACCTTCCCCCCAAAAAAACAGATAATCTGGAATTTAGTAAAAAGAGTAGTAATGGTTGTTAGAAATAGAAGTAAGAGTGTGTTCTCAGTGGTAGAGTACCTGCCTAGCATGCAGGAGGCCCTGGACTCCATCCATAGAAATTAAATACAAATCATTTAAAAATGGAGATAGAGATCTGAAATGCCTTTTTTTTTACAAGTTTCCATATTTTTTTATTTATTTTATTCAGAAATTTATTTGTTGAACAAACAAGCTTCTAACGAAATAATATAACATATATATATATATTCTGAAAATTAGATTTACCCCCAAGAGCCCCCCCTGCTGCCAATTACTCACTCTTATCTCTCCCCCCATCTCTCCCCCCTCCTTCCCAATGCATCTCTACAAATGCCTTAGGATGTATGTCATTACACTTTATCTGAATTTAAAATTTAAAATAATAGACCTCTTTTCTCAATGGCCAGGGTCTAGCTCCAGCCTCCACAGTAGAGTGGAGACATTCGACCATTGATTCTCTGGGTTATGCTGATTTCACTCAGCATAATTTCTTCCATAGCCATCCATTTATCTTCAAAGGCTGCAATATCATTGTTTCTAATTGCTGAGTAAAATTCCACGGTATAAATGTACCACATGTGTCAAAAGGAAGATTTCAGGTTTTCCCATCACTCATTCAGACTCATCCAAGTGACGAATCTGGAGATAGAAAGTGCCTGAGGAGACACGTTCGCAAGCTCCTATCCATTATTTTTTTGTAAAGAGAGAGTAGGACAGTGAAAGAGAGAGCAACAGAGAATCTATTTTGATTAATTTTTCATACAGCTTTCGTTGCTCTGACAGTTCCTAGTATGCATGGGGCTGGAGTACAAGTGTCCTTGCGAATGCCAGGCAAATGCCATAACAGCTGAGCCATGCTCCAGCCCCATTCCTAACAATTATTGAAGACACCTTCAAGATCTGGTGTCATTCTTTAGCTCCCTTGATACAAAGTAACCCTAACAGACGTCTTTCAATCCCGGAGAACTTCTCACTCAGTTCCTTTTGCTATGATATTGTCACACATCTATAAGTTTTTCCCCTGCTTTCTTCAGTTACTTTCTATTTAATCCTCTCCCTTTAAACAGTGCTTCCCTAGAGAGGTATTCTATATTTTCTGCCTAAATATTCCTTCGCTTCTGTTCCCTTTCACAACAGCTGGTCTCTTGCACCATAGCACTCTGATGGACCACAACCTCATTGCTGGGACAGCCCCTAAGCTGCAGCAGGAGTGAACCATGAACTGTCACTTCATGGAAACCCTTGGTGAGCCTTCGTTTCCCAGCTTCCTCCCATTTAGTTATTTTCTATACTGTGCTTCTAAGTCTTGCTACTGAGTCTTTGAATTAGTGGAGCTTCTTCCCATTGTTTATTTTTGCACTTAATTTTTCACCAAAACGCATTACCAACATCCAATATATTTTCAAAATTTACCATTGTATCCATTTCAGAGTACTTTACAGTTTTGTGGCTTTAAGTACATACACGTTGTTGGCAAGAACACCATCCATCTTCAGAATTTATTGGCTTTAACTTAATTAGCTTGCAATTTTTTCCTTTCTCTGTTGACTCTTTCCCTTTCTCTTTCTTCTCTTCCTCCCTGTTTATCTACCTCCCTTCTGTTTCTCTCCCCTTTTTTCATGTCTTTATGGTCTTTGCAGATCATCTAACTATGCTCATGTCATTTTTCTTTTTTCCTCCACTTTTTCTCTTTAAACTTAGGAGTTTTCCTACCTTATAAGAGTGAATGATATATATCTCACATGACTCCTGTGTATTACATTATTTCTAATCTTTACAACATCACTGCAAGGCAAGGGGTCTTATTGCCATTTAGCAGATATCAAGTCCAAAATTCTAAGAATTAGGTGGTTCACCTAAGGCCACATGGCCACATGGCAGAGACAAGTTGTCCAGTTCCATCTGTCTCCAAGGCCAGAGTTCCTATCACAGAACTCAGTCCAAAGGGAAACACCCTGAGAGGTGAAACTCTGCTGAGCATGGGCAAGACTTGCAGTGTATCTAGAGAAGCCATTGGGTAGAGGGTATTCAGGAGGTTTCAGGAGGAAGCTGGGGGAAAGTTTGGGGGGAATTCTAAGGTTGAATTTTTTCTCACATGCAGAATTTTCAGCAAAATAATGTGGGGAAAGGGTAGGAGGGCACCATGAAAACAGAAGAGAGATCAGTGGAATTGAGAAGGTGGACTGAGGGGGAAGGGGCAGGAACGGGAAAGGGAAACACAGGAAAGAAGCTAACCCACTTAAGCTGTGTGCATGTGTGAATATTCTATGGTGAATTCCACATTTATGCATACCTACAAAGTACTAATTCATAAAACAACAAATAGATGGGGGGAAGACCAGTGGAGTAGAGAAGGCAGACCAAAGATAGAGGGAGAAGGGGAAGGTATAAGGAAGTAGTAAGGACCAAAAAGGAAACAATTTTATTCCATTCATGTGTGGTTATGTCAAAATTATTCCCACTAATATGTGTATTTATAATATACTCATAAAATATTAAAATAATTTATATACAAAGTAAATTTGTTGAGCAGCAAATAATATATTGAAGAAAGGAAAAATATCTTCACTGTCCATTTAGTAACCAGTAGTCAACTGACTCTTTGAGCACTTGAAATGTGCTCAATATGACTAATTGAAATTTTGAAATTTTGAATTTAATTTATTTTTAAAACAACAGCAGTCACCAATAGCTAGTGGCTACCAATTTGAACATCCAGCATATAGACAATGAGACAGCTCCAAAGACAATGGACAGTTGATTAAGCAAAAGGCCTAGAGGGCTGTGGATGTGCTGGAGTGCTTACCAAGCATGAGCGAGGACCTGGGTACAGTACCTAATACTGCTAAAATATGAAAATAATGGTAAGCATTTTGACATCAGCACATGATCGAGAAGAAAATAAACCTACCTACTGATAAACTTTGGCTGACTCACCTGCTTCTTTTTCCCTTTCTTCCAGAGGACTCATGAAAATAATTTCTTGAAACCATGAAGAGAATTTAGTACAATTTCCAATATTTTGTAATTTGCCATCCATCACCTATACATTTCTATGTGATTCTTCTCCCACCCTCAGCCTGAAAAAGTACCACCATATATATTCTATCTAAGGCTGCCTGCCTCTTTAGTTAATCTTCTGCCCAAAACTCCACTCAAGCCCTCCTCATTCACCATGACACTGAAAGAGAAGAGCTGAGTGACATGTTAGTGTTTTAGGCAAAAATTAGAGAAGTTATTCTTAGCTGCTTTCTTAAACAACAGCATTTTGAAGTCAGAGGACAAAGCAATGCGACAAAACTTTCTTGAGCATAAGTAGTCCACTAAACAAAGTGCTACGGATTAAAGAGGGTTTGTACTCGTACTGATTGAAGTGCTAATCTACAGAGCATTGTTAATCCTTTCTCAGAAACATGCAAATATCTGGCAGATTTATGAAAAATAAAACAACATCATTCATCATTAGGGTAATGCAAACTAATACCACAATGAGATAACATGGCACTGGTTGGAATGGTTATGACCAGAAACAGGAGAAAGCGTGCTATGCACAGTGGCACACACCTATAATCCCAGCTATTTAGGAGGCTGAAGCAGGAGAATCTCAAATTCAAAATCAACCTAGGAAACTTAGAAAGGCCTGTCTCAAAACAAACAAACAAAAAGAAATAAAATAAAGAAGCTTCAGATACAACTCAGTGGTGTACACTTGAAAAGTATAGGTGAGTCCTTGGGTTTAATCCCCAGTACTGCAAAAAAAAAAAAAAAAGTGTGGAAAAGGAATGTTGGTGAGGATGGAGGATGTGGAAAAAAGCAAGCACTGAAAGCTATTGCTGATGATGTAAATAAATTATTTATGAAAAATAGGTTGTTCAAAGGACTTTAAATAGATTACAATAAAGTCAAGAAATTGTATTATTGCATGAGAATCAAAAGAATGTGAAATGGGTGTTCACACCACATTTACATTCCCATTATCATAGCAACATTATTTACAGTACTCAAACTGTGAAGTTAATTTGCGTTTATCATCATATAAATGGCTAAGTAAATGTGCACATACACAATGGAACAGTAGTCAGACATAAAAATGAGAGAATTACGGCATTTGACATGACATGGAGAAGATAACAGGACATAATGTCAGGTGACAGGGTCAGGCATAGAAAGACTAACAGTGCCTCACCCTCATGTGGTGTAGAAGTAGAAATTAAAGAAACAGGCAGGACAATGACAGTGAGAGTTGTGGACTGCAGGGTTATGTAGTTAACAGTCAAAGCCAAAATAAATTGACTTAGATTTGATGGATAACCTCAAGAGATCTATTTTACAGCACTTGAGTATCATAAATAACAGTAAACTTCACAGTAGAGACAACAGGAAAGTTCATACTTAAGGAGGAAATACTGGCAAAACATATATCTGATAAGAATACTTACAATGAATTTTAGCTGTCCAAAACAAAAGTACAATCTACCCAATTACCAAATGAGCACTTACTTGATAAGGTGATTCCCCACAAAAGATATATTAACTACCAACAAGCACCTGGAAAGGTGTTCAATTAGTCATAAGGAAGCAAAGCAAAAGCAAAATGAGGGACTGTAGTGATAGCTCAGGGTTTATGGCACTTGCTCAAGGAGGCAGGGTTCATACCCCAGCACCACGGATACAATGGAGTGTCAGAGCAAGGAAAGCCAGATGAAAGACTAAATAAAATTGATTCTCTCCTTCTCTGTCAGTATTGCTCTCTTGCTCTGAAAAAAAAATAAATAAAAAATAAAGCAAAATGAGATAGTATTTCATAGCCTATGGAATTCTTTACTTTTTAAAAGTATTGCCAAGGATGTTAAGATATCAGAACTTAAGTGGAATGTAAAATGTAACAGCCTACACTTACCATAGGACTAAGCTGTTCCACTCCTACATTTATTACCCAAACAACTAGCAACAATTTAGCTATTAACAACCAGAATGAGTTCTGAGAAATATACGCACATGCAATGTCATCATTGTGCAAACATCTTATGGTGCACACAGTAAATTTCCATGGCTATGACACCACTAGGCAATCCAGTGTGGTGGGACCACCATCATATATAGTCTGTCATTTGCCAAAGACTGGTTAATGCAGCACATGACTGTACTCAAATGCCTGTGCATATCTAAAGCACTACTGTTCACACAGACAAAGATGGAAGTTACTGAAATGTCCATCAAAGAAGAAATGTATAAACCTCTGAAGTGTATGCATAGAGTGAAAGATTATTCAGTACCAGAAAGGAAAAAAGGTAACATTAATACAACTGCTAAAAGGAAGAAGAAAACTTAAGCAAGGAAGAAAAGAGGGAGGGAAGGAAGAAAGGAAAGCTAGCAAGAATCACAAAAAATGAAGCAATGTCTCAGTGTTTTTTCTTGCCATTATATCACTGAGTCCTATGAACAAACCTGTGTTCAAAGCTTGATTCCAAATTTCATGTTCAGAATTCAAACTTACTGTTACAAAAAGTATGTTAGCAAAGCTAAGATGTTGTCTTGGTTTTATGTTCCAGGTTTGGTCAACTCCAATCTCAGTCTTCAGTTAATAAGTGAATAGGAGAAAATAGTTCAAAGAAATCCTTTCAGGATAAATAAAGTCATAGAAGTAAAGCAAAAAGCACAGTTCTGATGGACCTTTTTTTTTCCCCTTAAAAGTTTCATTCCATTTCCTCAGAGAAAATAAGAATATTCAAATTAAGGAATATACTAGTAACACTCAAGGAAGAGTTTTTAAGGAAATTATTTCAACACCTTGTATTAGTTTTTTATATGAAGTTGAACAACTCATGAATTCCTGTTAGAAAACAAATGTGGAACTTCAAGCACCATGTATAAGTAAAAGTTAAAAGTAAATTACTAAAACTTCTACAAAGAAAATTAATATAAACATAAACAAATGCAAAGGATACTTTGGAGATAAAAGAAATAAACTATAACATTAGATGACTAAAGGAGCCAGGATGTGTAAATTCAAAGCAAAACCTTAGGGATCTGCAGAATTCGCTTAGTTCTGAGGTCAGTGATCCGTGAACAAGAGGCTGCCCTGCTGAGGAGTTTGCGTAGGGCCTCCTTCACATCCTTGTTCCTGAGGCTGTAGATGAAGGGGTTCAGCAAAGGGGTGACCACAGTGTACATCATTGAGGCAACCATTGTTTTCAGAGAAGATTGGGTCATGGCAGCACTAAAGTAAACCCCAAATCCTGTTCCATAGAACAAGGAAACCACGCAAAAGTGAGACCCACAGGTAGAAAATGCTTTATACTTTCTCACAGAGGAGGACATCCTCAATAAGGAGGAGACAATGTGAGAGTAAGAGAAGAGGATACCAATCATAGGAAACACACCCAGCAGGGCAGTCACTGTATACATATACATGTTATTGATGAGAGTATCAGAAGTGGCCACCTTGAGAAGCTCAGTCAGTTCACAGAAGAAATGTGGGATTTCAGTGCCTATGGAGAAGGTTAGTTGATTCAAAAGTACAATGTGAATCAGGGACACCCAGCATATGGTGATCCAAGACACCAGAACCAGGAGGACACAGAGCTGGTAGTTCATGATGACTGTATATTTCAGCGGGTGGCAGATGGCCACAAAGCGGTCATAAGCCATGATGGTCAGGAGGAAATTTTCCATTCCTGCAAATGTATTAAAAAAATATACCTGACTGAGGCAGTCTATGTAGGAGATGACTTTGTTTCGTGCCTGGATGTTTGCCAGCATCTTTGGGACTGAGGTGGAGATAAAACAGATGTCTACAAAGGACATGTTGGAGAGGAAGAAATACATTAGGGTGTGGAGGTGGGAGTCAGAGCAGATGGCCAGGATGATGAGCAGGTTCCTAAGCACTGTGACCAGATATGATGACAAAAATAGTCCAAAGAACAGGGGCTGCAGTTCAGGAATATCTGAGAGGCCCAATAGGAGGAATTCGGATACACGTGTGTGGTTTTCTGCTTCCATTTAGTATTTTCAATGCCTGGGGAAAGGGGTAAGAGCAACATTCAATTAATAGTCACTACCACCTTAGAAAATTTTCTCTTTACAGTGTTACCTTGGACAGAAAATCTCCATCCTGTATTGAATCTTGCCAAGGACTATGATTCACTCACCCAAATGAAAGCACACTATTTTCAAATATGTGTAATTATATACAATCATCCTGACTTCCTTTAATGTAGAAATATTTCTTTTATCATTGGTTCACTACTTTTAATTTTCCTTACTGAATCTATGGGCATATGAACATGAACTAATTTCTCTTTTGCAGGACACTTAAGATACTTTCAGAACTTCATTGTGTCTTCGTTATAATCATAATATTTTAATAATTCTTATAGCTCTGTAACAGTGACTATACTTGGATTTTTGGCCCAAACAACTTCACTGTGTGACTTGATACTTCATAGATTTCTATTAACTCTTACAGGCTATTCCCTTTATTTGGAAATGAATGATTATTATTGTTACCATTTTTGTGATGTCTAAAAATGCCTTGTGCACAATATTACGTATGCCAAGGTATCACTATGAAAGGGACATTTAGAAATTGGGTTCCTGAGTCAGACTTCATTTAACATCATTTTGATTCAATAATGCAGCATCTGTGTGATATTCAGAAAAAAAATTAAACTTTTAGATGCATATTCTACTCTCCACAGTAGGATCCAATAATATTAATTACATGATAAATACTGGACAATGAACTTATGTAGATAATGCACATAATCCTTCTTCTGTGATTCCCATGACATACAATGGACATTTCATATATATGAACTTCTGTCCAGAAATTCCACAATACTAAGAACAATAAATCTGCCTTGTAAGGCTATCATCTGTCAATATCCCTCTTAACTGGGGAGCCATTCAGGATGAAATTCTTAATAATATAAATACAACATTTGTGTTTAACTGTATGCAAACTAATATCTAATGAAAGTACTCATCTCTCCTTTTTTGGATAATTCTTGCCAGGTGAACTGGTCTAAGAAGAGGAAAAATTATGAAGACTCAATTTATGAGAGGAAGAAAAAAAACTGCATCACTATTAACTTCACACTCAAGGGAAGTGTAAGGATGTGTGCCCATTTTTCATGTTCTTAAGTAGGGATTTTTCACATTAAAATTAGCAGACTTAGTGGCAAAATAAATAATTTTGAATTTTATTTCAAATATTAAAATATTATCTAAAGGGCTGGAGTGGTGGCTCGGTGGTTGAGGCGCTTGCCTGGCATGCATGAGTACGTGAGTTCAAACCGAAGCACCACGTACACAGCGAAGTCTCGGAGCAAGGAAAGCCACATGAAAAGCCAAATAAAAACTGAGTCTCTCTCTCTCTCACTGTTCTTCTCTTTAAAAAATATATATATATAAACTCAATCACCTTAAAGTGTAAAAAAACATGATTTAAAAATTTAAACATAGATTGAGAATTTAAATGGCTAGAAATGTTAATTATTTCAAAATAGGCAGAAATCCTCAAAGAACAATTTAGTCCGTGAAGGCAAGTAGGAGAATGTTCTGTGAAATTGGAATTTTTGGGCTGAGAGAGGCAGGGTGGGCTATTGTAATCAGTGAATGCAAGGAAGGAAAAATAAGAGACTGTTTGGCTGTCTTAGCAGAAGTCAACTGCCATAGGAGGGGACTGTAGTGGCCAGTGTGCCCAGGAGCAGTGGGTGGAGGTTCTGGAGGGACAGAGGGTAAGGCCTGAAGTAGAGCTTCCTCTGGTCCTCCTGAGGTCCCTCACATAAATAATTCATTTCAATTTATAACCCATAAAGATGTATGGATTTGTGGATCTGAAGTTGTGACAGATTTTGTCCTTTTCCTACCCAGGGATGCACTTGGTGCCAGTCACCTTCTGGGTGCACAGTAAGTGCTGATGTTGGATGCACAGCAAAGACTAAGAGCAACACATAAACAATAACACAAAAAAATAAATAGGTCAGTGAAGGAAAATGATAACCACCATTAGAAAAAAAATGACTTTAAGGAGATTTAATAACATTACTGTTCTTAGCAGCCAGGTCAGAATATCCTCAGACATGAGCAAACCAACAGGAACTTCTTAATTCAACAAAAAAATAATTGTGGAAAACCACGGCAATAGATGCTACAATAAAATGACACAAATTTTGTGCTCAGCTCATGAACATGCCAAGGGAATATACTCCAGCTTTAAGCATTCAATATTCTGAGATGTGAACAAAGCCGGACTGAAAAACAAATGACAGAAATGATTATATATATGGTGGCCATTGAGGTAAACAGATAGTGAATGGCAACCACCACAATATGGAACTATTCAATGATGTCATTAAGTGAAGTCTGACAGCAAACAGGTATATTACAAAAGAAACATCCAATCACATTAAGAAAAGTATCTCATGCAGGAAGCACTTAATAAAAAGATGAATTGGCACAGGAAATCCTATAGAAACATGTAATCCATGAGAGGAAATGGAGAATATAAAGCGAGACTCTCCAGAAAGCACTACCTTCAAGGTATGGCCATTTCTGAGTATGGCCATAAGATTCTAAATTCCAGAATGCAAGGAAAGTAAGCAAAATGAGAACCTGAAAAGTTGGCTCAGTCAAAAATAAAGCCCCTTAATGTGCAGGACTACACATTTATATACTAGCTACACATGGGCTGTCCCATCTTAGTGTCCCGGAGTGAAGCCCAGTACCCACATTTCCTTTTGTCTTAATGCTCCACCAGCCACACTGGACATACTGACTCTCTCCAAAGGTTATCACTGGAGAAGTCCCCCCTGCACAAGCAGTTCTAGGATTCCCAATTGAGTTTTCACAGAGGTTTGGAGCAGAGAAGTGCAGGGACATGCTTGAAATCTCTAGCACCTCAAGAGGTGAATTCTCAGTGCTGTTGAATAAGTAAGTTATTCTTTTGTCTTTGCAGGTCCAAATGATTCAGTTGCCCTGGGGTGCAGAGAAGATAGCACAATAGAAAATTTCCATCAATATTTGTCTACGTAGGCAACAACAAGGTAAGATAGATTTTTTTTCTCCAAGGAAAATATCTTTTTACTTTGGTTTGATTAAAAAATTCTAAGATGTCCTCTAAGGAATAGTTCAAGATTTATTCCTCTGTGAGAAGCTTCCTTCATAGAATGGGTAAAGGTATAATGAGTCATTTGGTGTTCACAATGTTAAATTCAAGAGAATTAATATTGTCACAGCCCTTGGAGGTATAGAGCAAGATCATTACAAGTTGAGTTCTGAGTCAAAGATCATTTTATCCCTCTATTGCAATATTATAAAAGCAATATTTTCTCTGTATCATAAACAGACATTACATACACATATACAAGCAAAATAATTTTTGTGTTTTTCTGTAAACTTTCCCATATTCTCTCTTTTTTAAAATTTGTATTTTTTTTATGTATTTACCATGTTTTCTAATGGGTATGGAGGAGATAGCTAAAGGGGTCAGACTTTATCAGGTGATACAAATGTTCTTAAGTTGGCCGCCATGATGCTTGCACACAACTGTGAATACATTAAAAACCATAATACTACACTTTTAGTGGGGGAGCTGCATGCTATGTGAATTATGTCAATAAAGTTGTTTAATACAGTTAAACTAATTTGAAAGACATAAATATGCATTATTTTGTGGTTCAATGAGCAAGAGTGATAGTAAATCATGCATGGTTATTTTTAAAGTCATAGATGGGAATTGATTTTATATCTTTAAAAGAAAATTAAATCACTTGGAAGTTATTAGTGCTTTTGTTTCATTTCATTTGTTCTTTGCTTTGGTTTGGTTTTTGGCAATGCTGTGGATGGAACCCAGGGCTTCGTGCATCCTAGGCAAGTGCTCTATCAGTGAACAATCATAGCACTTGGAGGTACATTTTGACTCTGCTTAAGAAAAGATTTACATTCAGTGCTGGCCACCTTAGAGTTCTGGCATCAGATAATATGGGTATGAACGTACCCATGTGTCCTGTCTTGGGAATGCTTTATACAAGGTTATAAAGCGTGCCCAAGATAAGAATATATCAATTCTAAAGAAGATTTTAAGATCCCTTTCCTTGCTCATATCTAATAACATAATACTACAGAAAATATTCTATTATTGGTAGAGAATAGATCATGTCATGAAGGTATGATAAAGCAAATGTTAGTTCTTATAAATTATATAATCAAAATCAACATAATTAGTGTTATATAATGTTTCTATATTTTATCACATATTCGTGTTATATATTACATTCAATCAAATATGTAATATAGATTATATTGTGATACATTAGGGGATACAGCAAACAGAATCATAAAATTAAATTAAGTAATACAAATGTAATTGAAAATAGGTGCTCAATTTCAAAGCAAATTTTTCTTAAACTCTAATGTTGCATGAATTCAATTTTTTGAGTATGTGTTTCTATCTGCAGATACAAATTTAGATCCTTCCATTCATCAAATATCAGTGATACCAGAGACTAAGCTCAGTTCTCTGCATACAGATATGGGACAGAGAAGATAATTTCTTACCCACAAAAGTACTGCAAATATAGACTTTAGGAAAACAGCAGTGACAATTGTTAGATATAAAAATAGAGTATGCTCTGGGATGTAGCTCAATGGTAGAGCACTTGCCTAGCATGTATGGGGCTCTAGTTTCCATCCCCAGCATCAGACACACATATATACATGAACAAACACACATACACACACACATGTACACACACACACACACAGGGTATTCTAAAATTTGAAACAGAGATCTCAAATTGCCTACAAATGTTTGAAAAGCATTGTTTCCTGTTATCCTATCATTATTTATTTCATTCTCATCCAAGGGCCAAATCTCTTGGTAGTAGAAAATACCTGAAAAGAAATATTCTGCAAGTTCTTGTCCATTATTGAGGACACCCTCAACTGGTGTTATCCTTTAATTCATTTGATAAAATCTAACCATAATAGACTTCTTTGTATTCCTGAAAAATATGTGTAACTTGAGTATTTTGGTTGTGATGTTTGCACACATCTGTGAATTTCTTCCCTGATTTCTTTGGCAAAATTTTATTTAATTCTCTCTGCAAATAGTACCTCCCTAGAGAAATCTTCTATGTTCTTTTACCCAAGTAGGCCTTCTCCTTTGCTCCCTTTCACACCAACATGGTCTCTTGCACCAAAGCACTCTGATAGGTCCTGATTGTTGCACTGATAGCTGGGATAGCCCGAATGCACAGCTGGAGTGAGCCATGAAGTGTCTTATCATATAGACCCTTTGTGAGTTTTCACTGCCCAACTTCCTCTCACTGAATATATTTTCTATACTGTGCTTCTAATCATTGCTATTTATTCTTTGTGATTTTATTTTATTTTGTACAAGTGATCAAATAAACCCTGTTTATTTTTTAATTTTATTTTTTAAAGAGAAATAGAGAGAGAGAGTTGAGTTTTTTCATCATTTTCTTTTTTTTTCTTTCTAATTTGTGTATGTGGTGCTTGGGGTCAAACCCAGGAATTCATGTATGCCAGGCCAGCACTCTACCACTGGGCCACCTCTCCAGTCCTGAAATCGAGTCTTCTTTGAAAATGGATCTTCTTTCCGTGACATTTATTTTGCACTTAATTTTTTCACTAAAATACATTGTCATTGTCAACAGGCAATACTTGACCTCAATGCTACAACTAGATAGTTTTCTAGAGCAAACACTAATCCTTCTGGCCTCTGACAGCAGCCTTCCACTCAATCATAATTCCTTCACTCTCTTGTTCTGCTCTGTCTTCTTAAAATTTCAGATAAACAGTGACGGCACTTCATTGACGGAGCCAGAGTCACTTGTGCATGAGCAAGCTACTTGGTTTGTGTATGTAACTAGACTTTTTGGTTCTGTGTTAGGAGCAGACTGACAAAATATAATGTATAGATATTTAAAATGGAAAGTGAATTCCAAACTGAGGTTCTGAAAACATTGTCAATAATAGCCTTTCATCATGGTCACTTTTTTCAGAATTGCCCATGTACATCATTTGGGAATTTTTTTTTTTTTTATCTCGAGTGTATATATTTCACTTTGAGTTCTGGGTGGCAATGGCCAAGTCTATTTTGGATTATTTTTGTATTCATGACAGTTGTTACATTTCCTCATTGGTATTTAGATAAGTTAATAAATAAAATTTTCCAATGTCCCCTGGTTATACTTAGAATAGGTTATACCAATTTTTGATTCTCACATGTCTCAGGATTTCAATACAGATACAGACAAGGAACTAGATGCACTTCAACATTATAAATGCTGTTTAAGACAAATTCAAGCCAATATCACACTGAATAGAGGAACATTGAAAGCATTTTATCTAAAGCCAGGAATAAGACAAGGATATATTCCTGAAAAATACTTGTAACCCGGGTCTTTCTTACCACTCCTAGAGTATTGTAATTCACAATACTCTAGCCAGAGCAATTAGGGAAGTGTAAGAAATTTAAAGAAGTAAATATGAAAAGAAGTTGAATAATCTCTCTTTGCTGATAATATGATCCTATATTTGGAAGACCCAAAAGAACCCCACCTGAAGACTTCTAGAGCTGATAAATAAATTCAGCAGGGTATCAGGATATAAGGTCAACATTCATAAATCAATGACTTTCCTATACTTCAATAATAAATAAATCTGCTTAGAAAGATACCAGCAAACCTGTCCCAATCACAATAAAATTAAAATTATATTGTATGTTTTTACAATTACAATTGTTTAAATTACATTTAACCAAGGAAGTTAAAGAGCCCTTCAGTTATAATTACTGAAGAAAGGAATTGATGGGCTTAGAAATAGATATACCTTTCATATTTTTGGACAGGCAAAATAATTATTTTCTTTAAAATGAAACATTTAAGATCTTTGCCTTTCATCCTAACTGAAAGTAATGATGTCTCTATAAGAGTCACTCTCCTTTAGAATCAGCACACTACAGTGACACAGTGAAATCAATGTTCATAGCAGCTCAATTTACAATAGCTAAATTATGGAAACAACCCAGATGTCCCTCACTGGATGAATGCATGCAAAACCTGTGGTACATGTATACTATGGTGTTTTACACAGCAATTAGAAACTATGATATTGTAGCCTTTGAAGGTAAATGGATGGCTATGGAAGAAATTATGCTGAGTGAAATCAGCATAACCCTGAGAACCAAGGGTTGAATGTCTCCACTCATCTGTGGAGGCTAGAGCTAGACCCTGACCATTGAGAAAGGAGGTCTTTTATCATTTTTTAAATCCGGATAAGGTGTAATGTTATACAACCTAAGGCATTCATAGAGATGTATTGGGAAGGGGGGAGGGAAAAAGATGGGTAATTGGGGGGTTTTCTGGGGGTAAATCTAATTTACAGAATTTATATATATATTATATTATTTCGTTAGAAGCTTGTTTGAATGTTCAACAAATAAATTTCTGAAAAAAGAAGAGTCAATCTCCATTTTCTCTGCTTTTACAACTTAGAAATGTCTCCCAACTCTGGACTTCTTCCTTTTGGCATCCCAAAGACAGGGTATTCCAAACATCTTTGTACCTTGGGGCTAAACTTGGAGCCTTTTTCCTGGCTGTTACCATTGAATTTAGTCAAGATAAAGACATAATTGCTTTTGCATTAAAAGAAATAATAGCCCTTACCTTATGGAAATAGCTATAGGGCTCAGGGCATTTGAGGGATTTAGAAGAAGGCTGTGATAAGACACAGGCAGTCTAACCCCTGCTGAAGGATCCCTTGGCAGGGTTCCTTAGGGGATAGAAATTTGATCACAGCAGGGGGCTCTCCAGTAACTACAGCAGGGAATTTCTGGGGATGGAGAGATGATGGGAAGGCTGTGGTGTCTAGTTGGTACAGCAGGAGGCTGTGGATCAGAGGCCCCAGAGCACCACTCGCACCTCCTTGTTATCTCTTCACAATATCACCTTTGGATGGAAGTCATTCATCTTGTGTTAAGTGCTTCAAATGACAGTCCAATCCACTCAACAAAATGACATCCCAATTCCATTTTTAAATTTGTATAATTATCCTGGCTTTCTTTAACTTAGCAGAAAGCCTTCTTTCTTCATCATTCACAAACTAGTTTTAATTTCCCTATTTGAAGCTATGAACATTAGCTAATTTCTTCCTTCATGATCCTTTGGAAATTTTTGAAGATATTTCATGATGTGTTCTCTATTCCTAATTATTGATTTTTATACCTCTATAAAAGTGATAAAACAGGGAATTTCACCTCACCAACCTATGTTTTGTGACTGGATACTTCATCGATTTGTGACAATTAACACACTACCTAAGAGTTTTCTTACTGTATGATCACTAATATTACTTTATCTTTAAGATTTAAAAATATTGTGTGATCCATTGGACCTTAATAAATGACATAATTATTAATATTTATATAATCATTGTCAATCTCCTTATGAGACTTATTTTGTATACACAGCTCTCCCAAGGTACAGTATAGACTTCTATAACAATATTGGCCTAATTTTATTGTTGTATTGTGTGCATTTATGAACATGTAGCAACAAATTTCATCATTATACCCAACTATAATGTATGAATAAAAAATGTGAAAACAAAAGAAATTGGGCTCTTGAGTCAGACTTCATTTAATGAAATTTTGGTTCAGCCATGTGCACACTGGGAAAACAAGAAAATTAATTAAACTCTTTTAGGTCACATACTTCATCTCACACTAGGAGTCATAACTATTTGCTACATGGTAGAGTTGCAGGGTGAAATTTATGAGTGTCACTCATTCCACAACTGTGGTTCCTGGGCCACATAACAGGCATGTCCTGTGTGAACTTCTGTTCTTAAAATTGCAATAAATTTTCTTGCACAGCAACCACTTAGAATCCTCTTAACTGGGGCAGTAAGTAAGGATGAAATTCTAGTCAATAGAAACAAAACACCTGCTTTGCCTCTTTGAAATGCATATAGAACTTTTTAATATTGGAATGCAATTTTATACTTTTTAAATGTGACTAAGAAAAAAAATTACAAGTAGTTATAACTACATTTAAGAAAGAAAAACTATTAGCTGAATGAATATTGTATGGGGGACAGCTGTGCAGTATTATTGCATTACAAGAATGTACAGGATTTCAAAATGTTCCAGCACTGAAAAACTATTTTACATTGAAGTTTTCCAAGAAGAGCAGCAAGCTTACCAAAAATCTATCATTTCTGTACTAACAGCTTGCTGTCTTCAGTACAAGACTGCAGAGTGTCAGTCATGCTGGTTTTGCAAAGATCCGTTAATGTAAGATAATTTTCAGTGCTGATAGGTAGGGATATTGATTGATGTAGATGGAATCCATGTACACTTTAAGCTTCATTTCACTGTCAAGATTTTGAACAAGTTGTTGCATGGATGGAAAATGACCAGATTTTAGCTGAGACCATAGCGGTATGTCATTTAAAGTTATATCAAATGCAGTGTTGACATACACTGGTTTTCAATCATGTTGCACGAAAATAAAATCATCATACATGCACAGACTTTATTCTTTTGGTTCCAATGCCAGATGCTAGGAATTGCATGCCAAAGAAAGCAAAAGAACCATGGCCTAAAATGATTAAGCCTATTAATACTAGTTTGAGGACTGACACATGATATGTGTCTATAAATTGGTTGAGAGAGATAATTCTCTCCTGATATTTGTAGTCTGGATAACACTGAGTAATAATCTGCATGTAGTCTTCAAACACCCACTTGTAACCTCAGGAGACACAAATCTGGAACTTGAGCAGCAGCCCCATAGTGTACAACATCTTTAATGTCTTGCTGGACACACTACCCAGGTTGGCCAAGGCCTCCTTGTAGGCAGTCACTGACATCATCACAAGGAGAAGCAGCATAAACCTCATTTTATTTGAGACAGCTGCTCTGTCCGCCTACATTCTGAAACTGCTGGTATGTAGCAATCTAAGTGAAGATCTCTTTGCCTCTTCTTTCATCGAATTCCTGTCATGTGAATTGTTCCAAGAAGAGGGAAAAGTACACAGAGTACAAATAAAACAGAAAGAAACATGAACGCACCACCCTTACAATGAAAACAGAAAGCCAGGCACATTGTTGCACACCTGTAATGCCAACTACTCAGGATTCAGAGGCAGAGTATTGCAAGTTTCAGCCCAGCTTTGGCAGTTTAGAGAGACCCTGTCTCAAAATTTAAAAAAAGTGCTGGGGATGAAGTTCCGTGATAGAGTGACCCTGGGTGGGCTTAATCCTCAGAACTTAAAAATATGAATACATGAAAAAAAACTATGACAAAATGAAATGAAATAAAAATGGATGTGATGTTGTTCGCTGGTAGAGTATCCCTGGGTTTACTCCCCAGGACTGGAAAAACAAAAAACAAACAAAAGGGATGTGTGGAGATGTGTGCTCATATGTCCATGATCTTACTTTGAGATGTATGATATTAACTTCTTCAGAGGTAATGGCCAAGATAAACAATTGGTACTTCTGATTACCAATATTCAATAAATATACAAAAAAGTTTCATCCCAGAAAAAATAAAAGGATAATTTCAGATGTAAAATAAATGATTACCAAGAATCAGAACTGTGATGCCCACAAATACTGATTAATTCAAGACAGAAAAACTCACTGAAAAAGAACAATGTAGTCTGTGAAAGTGGGAAGAGTCTTCTTTGAAATAGGAATATTTGGGCTGAGAGAGGCTGGGCAGGCCACTGTTAATAAGGGGAAGGAATTAAGTAAGAACAAACTATCTTGTGAGAAGTATCTGTGATTTTCCTATCAGATGGTGAACTGCTATACTACTAAATCAGTACATGCTTCTGAGAGGAGACCAGAATAGGTTTGACCTGAGTTCCAAACATCAAGTATGGATATATTATCACTTTATATTGAACAATTAATGAATGGATAATAAAAATGAAAAATGCACAATGGAGCTATTCAATGTTATAATTAAGTAAAGTCTGACAATAAATAAGGTAGATGACAAAGTAAACACCCAATCACATTAACAATACCTTAGGCAAGATGGATGTTCAGTGAGCAGTTAAGAAATAAATGAATTGAAACAGGAAATCTAATAGGAATCTGTAATTCATGGGAAGGAGTGGAAAGAAAGGGAGACTCTCCATGACGCACTGCCTTCAAGCAATGGTCATTTCTGATTTTGGAATAAAAATCTAAAAGGCAAGTAAAGGTAGCAGAATGAAAGCCTGAAAAGATGGTTCATTGAAAAACAAAACCCCTTCCCAGTGCAGGACTTCACCTTGATTGCCTAATCACACAACCACACATGGACTTCTCATTCTCAGTGACCTGAAGTGAAGCTGAGTACCCACCTTCCCCTTTTCCTTCTTGGTCCACCAGCTGTACTGGACATGGTGACTCTTTCCAAGGATTATCACTGGAGATGTTCCTTCTGCGCAACCAGTACTAGTTAGACCACTTGAGTTTTCACATAGGATCGGAGCAGGGAAGTTCAGGAGAGGAGAGAAAGGGCATGCTTAAAATCTCTAGCACCTCAAGAGGTCAATTCTCAGTGCTCCTGATTAAGTATATTATTCTTCTGTTTTTGCAGTTGCAAATAATGCAGCTCCCCTGAGGCACAAAGCAGATAGCAGAGTTGAAAATTTTCAGTCAACATCATGTCTAGTTAGGAAGCAATAGGGTGAAGTAGGGATATTTCCTTCAAGGAAATCATTTTCTTTGCTTCGATTCAAATGTACAAGGTGTCTCCTAAAATATCTTTAATTTCTACAGGAACTAAACAGAACAATGATTCCTCTGTGAAGTACTTCCCCTAAAGGATCTTTAAGGTTTTCATGAATCACTTGGTGTCCACTGTAAAATTGATGATAATTAATAGTGTCAAGGCTGATAGATAGATTATAAGTAGAGTTTTGAGTCAAAGGTGACATCATCATTTTAGTTGTAATAGTTTGAAAAATAAGAATATAATTATTTTACACTATATACACATAAACCAACAATGTAATTTTTTTCTTTTAATCTTTTCCTTATTCTTTATTATAAAATTTTCATTGATTTTTTTGTGTATTTTGTTTTTCTTTTAATGGAAAAGGAAGAAAGAGCTATAAAGGACAGAATCTTCTTTTGAGATGACTAAGATGCTCTGGAGTTGACCCTCATAATGCCAACACATGTGTGTAAATAGCCTAGAAACCATTGAGTTGTACACTTTAAAAGGGTGAATTATATGTCAATAGTTTAGGAAAGTTGAACTAATGTCAGAGAGAAAAACATTATTTTGTAGCTCAAGGAGCAGAAATTATATTGTACATAAAGCATTACTAAAAAGTCATAGAGAAAGAGGTGATTTTATTTCTGTGAAGTCACTTGGGAGTTATGGAAGGTTGGTTAGTTAGATTGTAGAGCTGTGACAGAACCCAGGGCCACTTGGATGCCAGGCAGGTGTCCATCATTAATTCACACAACATGGTCAAGGAAATGCCTTGTGTCTCCAGTACAGATAGAGGTTTACACTCCAACGCCAGCACCATAAAAAGGGGATGCCTATGAGAATTCCCCAACCCTCCAAGTGTGCAGGTGAGGTAAAACAAGCATGCCTGCAAGAATAAATAAATTCTAATATTTATTTTGAAATTCCATTCATTCCTCATGTTGAATCTCCAAATATACTAGAGATTACATTATAGGATAATATCAAATAAACAAAATAATAATAACAGATATTCCAAAATATGTGATTAAATATTTAGTAATTTTATAGAATAATATATTACTATATTATACTAGATAGCATATGTTAAAATTATACAATATATATAATAGAGATACATACTATGTATTATATTGTAATATCCTGCAAGATATTGCATCACAAAGAAACACATAATTCCATAAAGTAATATGAAGATATTTGAATGTCGGTGCTCAATTTCAATAAGTTCAAATACTTTCAAATTTGAATTCTATATTAATTCAATTTTTTATTCTGTATCTGTTTATAGACCCAACTTTTGGTTCATTTATTCCATAGATTTTCCTCAGGTCAAAGACTGTGCTCAGATCTACAGACACAAGAGTGGAACAGAGAAGATTTTTTTTTTATCCACAAGGAACTGACACTGTAGAATTTAGGAAAACATCAGTATTGATTACTAGACATAAAAATAGTGTGGGTCAGGCTTGATGGTGCACAGTATCTACTATCCCAACTGCATCTTGTGTCTTCTTCCAACTGCCAGGATCTTGAATCTTTTTCTTTTTCTTTCTTTTTTTTTTTTTTAAGAGGGACAGTGAGAGAGACAGAGAAAGAGAGAAACAACTTTATTTAGTTTTTCACATGGCCTTAGTTGCTCCAACACTTAGTTGTGTATGTGGTGCTGGTGTTTGAACCTGCCAGGCAAGTGCTGAAACCGCTGAGCCACTGCTCCAGACCCTTGAATCTTTTTCATGAGCCTCATCCTCCATACAGTAAAACTTTATAAAACAAGTTGGGAATTGTTCCATATTATTATATTCTTATGTCATCTAGAAGATGTTGTTTGTGGTTATTTCTTAAGTATTTAGAAAAATATACTATGGAGCCTGCTGGTTTTATGTATCTTTGTAGCAAGGTTTTACATTATGGATTTAACTCCTAAAATGGGTATAGAGCTATTCAGATTTTCTGTTGATTTCTAGGTCAGTCATGGTGAATTATTTGAGAAATTTGTTCATGTAATGTAAATTTTCAAATGCAGTGGCAGATAGGTATCCACATGTTTGTAATCTTTTCAAATGATTTTTGTCACCAAATGGACTCATATTATAAAGAATTACCTTCTTGTCTCTAAAGATTCTCTGCATTGTGTATTGCTCTGTCTCACTAATCTCTGCTTTAGTCTGACTGTTTCCTTATGCTTTCTTGGAGAATGATGGGAAATCCTTTCTCTCACCTCCTGAGATGTCTCTTTATCTCAGTGTTTTTCCACCCCCTTTTATTTTCTTACAGTGCATGTGAGGCTGTCTACATCATTTTTTCCTAAAAATTTAAAAAATAATTAAAAATCAATTGGTGTCTTATTGTCTAAAGTCCACTGTAAATATGAAAATAAATATTTCAGTCTATAGGGCAGAAAATTTAATATCTTTAAAATACACAGATTCCTAATTGAAAACAATAGTAAGACAGTGACTATTCATATATGAAAGAGAAAAATAGTTTAGAAGATTAAAACTGGCCAGATCCCATATGACAAATTGTTCATTCTTACTAATGACCACAGCAATTGAAACTGAGTCATATCAAAGTATCATTTTTCAAATCCTACAAAGATAAAGTCTGTTTTAACAAAGCAACCACTCATTTTGCTGAGTGAGGATTAAAAAAATAATCTCACATATTGTTAAAGAAAATGGAATAATAAAGTACCAATTAAACACAAAAACAAAGAGAATTGTGTCATAAAGGTAAAAACATATTTCTGGAATTAAGGCCAATGAAATACAAACATCCTTTCAGATCAATGTAGAGAAAGAAAAGAAAAAAAAGGAAGAAGGGAGAGAAGGAAGGCAGGGAAACTGAGGAAAGGAAGAGAAGGATAGGAGGCAGGAGGGATAGAGAAGGTTAGATAGAGTGTGTGTACAGATGCCTATGCAGAAAGGGAGAGAATGCTCATGACACAGGAAATGTTATAAACTACAAGAACCTGCTGTGTACAAGTTGATGCTGGAATGTCAAAACACTACTCTATAGAAAAGAAGAAATAGGGGGCATCTCAATCCCTGACCTGAAATTATATTACAGAGCTGTAGTAGCAAAAACAGCATGGTATTGGTATCAAAACAGAACCGAAGACCAGTGGAACCGAATAGAAGATCCTGAGACAAACCCCCATATCTTGAACTATTTGATATTTGATAAAGGGGGCAAAAGTATAGTGTGGAAGAAAGATAGCCTGTTCAACAAATGGTGTTGGACAAACTGGACTGCCATTTGTAGACAACTGAAGCTGGATCCTTATCTTTCACCCTGCACAAATATTAAATCAAAATGGATCAAAGACCTGGATATTAAGCCTACAACTTTAAATTTACTAGAAAAAGAAGTCGGGTCAACACTACACCTTATAGGAGTCGGCCGCTTCTTCCTTAATAGAACTCCTATGGTGCATGCTGTAAAATCAAAATTAAATGAATGGGATGCAATTAAACTAAAAAGCTTTTGCACAGCTAAAGATCTAGTTGAGAGCATCAACACAGAACCTACAGAATGGGAGAAAATATTTGCCTGCTACACCTCGGACAGAGGGCTAATATCCAGAATATATAGGGAACTAAAGAAATTAAAATCCAAACTCACAAAAAATCCAATCGATAAATGGGCTAAAGAACTTAAAAGAAACTTCTCTCTAGTGGAAGTTCAGAAAGCCCATAAATATGAGAAAATGCTCTACATCATTAGCTATAAGGGAAATGCAAATCAAAACTTCCATGAGATACCACCTCACTCCTGTTAGAGTGGCAAAAATGAAGAATACAAACAACGACAGATGCTGGAGGGGCTGTGGGAAAAGAGGAACACTACTACACTGCTGGTGGGACTGCAAACCGGTCAGCCACTATGGAAAGCAGTGTGGAGAATCCTCAAAAAATTAAGGATGGAACCACCTTACGACCCAGCTATCCCACTCCTGGGAATTTTCCCAAAAGATTTAGAATCAGCGTATTATAGTGATGTGGCTTCATCAATGTTTATAGCAGCTCAATTTACTATAGCTAGATTATGGAACCAACCCAGATGCCCCTCACTT